>CAHIKZ030001427.1:547500-587500 GCA_903632075.3 Acanthosepion pharaonis | reverse complement strand
CAGATTTTTATTTTTTTTTTTAGATACATGAGATTATTTTAATAAAAATACATTAAAGGATAGATAAAATATTTTAGATAGATTTTAATGATAGATAGATTTTTGTTTAGTTATATTTACAAAGATTTGATAATAGATATATTATTACCGACGATTCAATAAATAAATTAGATAGATAGCCAATATTAACAATGAAAGATCATTAAGATGGACTAGATTTTCCTTACGCACAAGATTTTTTATATTAGATAATATTCAAGATAGATAGATAGATAGATTTTTTATAATTAATATTTCTAAGATAATTTGGATGATAGATACAAAAACTATTATTTCTTTGATTTTATTTCCCTAGAACTGAATGTCATTTTGATAGATAAACGAAAATTAGATGATAGATAGATAAATTTAAGTTTTAGGTTAGATAGATAGATGAATAATAGATAATGTTGAAATGAATACATATTTTAAATAAAGATGATAATTGAACATAGATATATATATAGATATAGATATATATATATAGATAGATAATAACCAACAATGAAGAATGAAAATGGACTAGATTGAACAGAGCAAGATACAAAGATAGATTTTTGTAGATGAAATGCCTGAGATCAGATAGTCTATATATAGATTTACAAGATAGATAGATAAAAAAGGTAGAAAGATTCAAGAACTGGATTAAGAAAATATTTCAAATTTATTGGATCCAATCTGTTGCTCGAATAACAATGGGTAATTTCTAACTGATTAACTGATAAACACTTCATTATCTCATTTTGATTGTCTTTTTTAACCATTCGTTCCTAAATCTTTTCACTTCCTTTGTTACCTCCCTTCGTTAAACATTTTTGGATGGGGTCTTTAACAAGTGTCCTCAAAATTTTTTTTTTTTGACACTATTTTTTCGGTGTATTTTCTATTTCCTATCCTTGAATCAGCAGTTTTTTTTTGTTCCAATTTTCAGAAATGGAAGTCCAATGAAAGTTTTAATTTCATAATTAAACGGTTTGTTATTTTAAACATGTAATTCACCTGACACATTTACAAATTTTTTAAAGATGGCATCTATCTATCTATCTATCAAACAATACCTTTTTTAAACTATCTACCAATCTATATATATCTATCTAAATACTTGTGAACCTTTTATATATATTATACAGAATGTGTATAACTAATTATCCATCCGGCTATATATCTGCCAGTTGCACAGACAATCCGTTTTAAATTCTTATCTATCTATTCTAAATGACTGCAAAAAATGAACTCATAAATGGTTGACATTTGTGACGTATTTTTTAACCTCAAAAACGACATTATTACGCCATTATTTTTTTCAAGAAATTTATATCTTGTCTATGGATCTATCTATCTACATTATCTATCTTTCTATCTATCTATATCAGGACTTTCTTTTTTTCTTTCTATCCATCTATCTGTCTATGCCTGTTCAGATTATCTATATATATATATATTTAATTTTTTATTCTTGCTTTTTTGCAATGAATGTAATAAATAACCTATCGCAAATTTTCTTTTTATCTTTCAAAATCTATTCATCATCTATCAATTTATCTAAAAAAATTGAACTTTTTTCAGTTCTTTTTATTATCTATCTATCATATTATATCTATCTATCTATCTCATCTATTATATCTATTAAATATTCAGATGGAGAATTCAGATCTAAATTCATCCATCTTTCTTTCTTTTATTAAGAAAAAGGATATTTCTTTTTTTCAATGAAAATTAAATAAAACATTGAAAATCTTCGCCAAACAATTCAACACATCTTTTTTTCTTTCTTTCAGGGAACAAAATAAATCTTTCAAAGCAACGTTTTTTTTTTCTTTCACTTTCTTTCTTTCTTTAAAAATAATTTCTTTTTCAATTTCAAATTAGTAACTTTTCTTTCAATTCTTTCTTTCTTTTTTCACTATCCCAAATTTTTCTTTCTTTCTTTCTTTCTTTCATCTCATTTAGGGCTAAAAAAAACTTTCTTTCTTTCTATACACTTTTCTTTCTTCCTTTTTGTGTAAGAATCTATTTATCTATCTGTCTATGAAATAGCCGTTTTATTAAAAGAAATGGGACAAGGTAATATTTTCAAACGGCTTCGTTCAAACAGGATTTTACCAAGTTTGTTTTGATGGAAAATGTTTCAATGTCTGTAAAATATATTAAAAACACAAAAAAGAACATTCATGCAAATAATCAAAGATTCTTTAGTATTTTTTTTCAAAATAAATAGTAAACGATTCAAACTGTAGATAAATATAATATAATTTATTTAGAATACACACGCTATATAAAATATATATATAAAATCTGAATGGCCCTTCAATATAATTAATAATTATCGTTATATTGAATTAAATCGACTCCCTATGAACAATTATTACCTGTAGAACAACATTTCCGTTAAAAAAATTTTTATAAACCCATGCCAAATTCACTATAATTGAGAGAATAGAAAAGTTCAGAGCAGATAACATTAGAAAGATTTTAGAGTCCCATGAAAATAAGTGGATACAACGTCTAAAAACAAAATATCCAGCCGGGCTAAATCATAAATTTAACAATATATATAGTAACAATATATAACTCAACAAATCAAAACCTACCCACATTTCTCACCCACACAAAACAGACATGCTTACGGAGGAATGGAGGCCTCACACTTATACACACACCCACACGATTATACACACGTACACACACCATACTCACTCACCCCTAATGAGCCAAATGATAACACACACCTACAGCAATACACACGCTTACACATATCATACTCACTCACTCCCTAAGAACCAAATAACACACACACAAACACTAAACAGAGACACATCCCCTCACCAGGTCCAATAAAACTGTCAAACTGACCAGAGAATTCAGGATAAATGTATCTATCCAGTTCTTATCTCAAATAACAACTTAAAAGAGACTGTTTGACCAACACAAGGAATGTTAAAAGATTCATGTTAAAAAGATAAAAAAAAAAAAAAAAATGAAAACTACAGACAAAAAGTTCATTTTCTCCAACAAAAGACATTCATTTCTGTAGTTCACTGCTACCAGCAAGCAAAATATTTCTCCTCCCGATGATGGCCATTTCGGTCGAAACTAGTCGAGGAATCTAAATGGAATAATAATAAAAAAAAAAACGAAAGAATATTAATCTACAAAGACTTGATTTTATTGAAATATTGTTTTAACAAGATTATATATATATTGCCGTCATCCTTTTAATGTAGATAAAGTTATATAAATGATGGCAATAAATATATATATATATATATAAAAATATATAAATAAAAATAACAACTCTGAATTCCTTTATGCATATGACGATATATATATATATATATAATTCGATAAATGATGGCAAATAAACATGGAAATATTAACCAAATCAATAAATTTCTTGCCAAATATTGATTAGTTATATGTTTTTTCATAAAACATATGTATATATATATCTAAATGTAGATAATGTTATAAGGATGATCAATAAAACATGGAAATATTAACCAAATCAAGGAGACTTGATTGTTAATCAAATATTGATTAGCTATAGGATGTTTTTCATAGTTGCTTTTATCCTTTCTAGATGTAGATAATGTTATATGGATGATGGCAATAAACATGGAAAAACTGAAATATTAAGCAAATCAAGGAGACTTGATTGTTAATTAAATATTGATTAGCTACATATATGTTTTTCATAAAACTTTCATCCTTTCTAGATGTAGATAATGTTATAAGGATGATGGCATTGTAAACATGGAAATATTAACCAAATCAAGGAGACTTGATTGTTTAGTAATTAAATATTTGATTAGTTATATTTCATATTTTTTGGAATTATTATTATTGTTTTGTCTTGAATTTCCTTTCTATTTGTAGATAATTTTTAATTTATGAATGTATTTCTTTAAACATTTAGAAATTCAATAATTATTTTTTTCTTAAACTGGATAAACAAATTTTAAATTCGATAAGTTTATTTTTCCCTTAATGTTTAAATTTGATTTTTATTGGATCTGAAAGCAGCATCAATTTGGATGTTTTAAAATCAGATAAGAACTTGCCAGCTTACAATCCACCTTGTCCTAAAATGTACATAATTGTTTATTTTAGGATGATGGAAAATAAAATAATAATAAATATATTAAGCATTGAAAAGATCAAGGAGATCATTCCTTTTTAATTCAAATTCAATGTGGTGATTAGCTAGATCAAGGATGTTGTTTTGTAGTTAATATTCAGTATTTTGTAATCTTTAAGTGCAAAGTAATAATAAAGAATAAAATGTTTCTGGTTAGTAAAAGTGAACATATAGGAGAAAATAGGTTTGCCTATCATCCACTTTACACTCCTCAATCTTTTGCGTAGAAGTAGAGATTTAATTCTTGTTTCCTATTTAGGATTTGATTTCTGGATACTTCCAAAGGCTTCTGATTCTCTTTCAATCCCCGTAGCCCCAAGTGTCTTAGTGGCATTATTGTTTGTTTTTTATCCTTTCTAAAAAAAAATTTCAATATGTGATGGCAATAATTTACATTAAAAGATACTAAACTGATAAAAATAGATTCTTGGATTGTTACAATTGACAATATAAAAATTTACTTGATGTAACTTGATCTCCAATGAAAGCAAAAAGATAGTGTTTGTAAGAAAACTCAATAAGTACAAAATAATAAAGAATACTGAGGAGAGTGCTGGAGATTGAGGAGAATTACTGTTACATCTCCAATAAAGAGGATGATTTGTAAGAAAAAAAATTTCTAAATAAAAAATAAAATTATCTTGAAAAGAAATGCTGGAATTGAGAAGACTTAATGTCATTGAAAAAATCAATATTCTTCATTAAAAGCCTAATAATAGATTGTCATTTTTCCTCTGAAACTCAATGAGTTGGAAAATAATAATAAAGAAAAAACAAGAGTGCTGAGTAGATGATAGACTCAAAATGAAAGCATGTCATGATCACCATTCCAAAAAAAAAAGAAACATAAAAACAGGAGACTCCAATGACCATCAGTTACTCTGATAAAACTTACCAGATACCATTTGTAAAAAAACTCAATGAGTAACATAATAAATAAATACTGAGGAGAGTGCTGGTATATTGAAAAGACTTAGTGTCAGATGATCTCCAATGAAAGACACCAGATTACATTTGTAAGAAAACAAATGAGTCAGGAATAATTACTGAGGAGAGTGCTGGTGTATTGAAAAGAATTACTGTCACTTATCTCAATGAACAGCCACTAAGATTTTGAAAACAATTTCTACAAATGAAAAGAATAAAAGGAGAACAGTATTGATTATTTAATAAAGAATATGATTATTATGGAATTCATTGAAATTTTTCTCCAATTTTAGGAGAGTGACTTTTGAAAAAAACACTAATGTAAAACAAAATAATAAAAAAACACAATGAGTCTAAATTAATAAAGAATACTGATTAATATTGAAGAGACTTTTCATCATTGATCTCCAATGAAAGCCACCAGTTACATTTGCTAAGAAAAACTCAATGAGTCTAAAAATAATAAAAAAGAATACTGAGGAGAGTGCTGGATATTGAAAGACTTACATTTTCCAATGAAAACCAGTTAATGAAAAACAATGAGTCTAAAATAATAATAAAGAATACTGAGGATGCTGGAGTATTGAGGAGACTTACTGTCACTTGATCTCCAATGAAAATACCAGATACCATTTGTAAGAAAACTCAATGAGTACAAAATAATAATAAAAATACTGAGGAGAGTGCTGGAGTATTGAAAAGACTTACTGTCATTGATCTCAAATAAAACAAATGAGTTAAATAATAATAAAGAATACTGAGGTTTTGTTTGAAGAAAAATCTCAATGAAGTACAAAATAATAAAAAATAAAAAGAATACTGAGGAGAGTGCTGGAATATTGAGGAGACTTGACATCACTTGATCTCCAATGAAAGCCAATTACTTTTAATGAAAACAAAATGAGTTAAATAATAATAAAGAATACTGAGGAGAGTGCTGGAATATTGAAGAGACTTGACATCACTTGATCTCCAATGAAAGCCACCAGTACTTTTGCTAAAAAAACTTGAGTTTTAAATAATAATAAAGAATACTGAGGAGAGTGCTGGAATATTGAAGAGACTTGACATCACTTGATCTCCAATGAAAGCCATGTTTACTTCTTTGTGAAAACACAATGAGTCTAAATAATAATAAAGAATACTGAGGAGAGTGCTGGAATATTGAAGAGACTTGACATCAATCTCAATGAAAGCCACCAGTTACTTTTGCTAAAAAAACTCAATGAGTCTAAAATAATAAAGAATAAAAAGAGACTTGATACTTGCTGGTCAAAAAATTAATAATATGACTTGACATTGATCTCAATTAAAGCCAATTACTTTTGTATCTCCAAATAATAATAAAGAATACTGAGGAGAGTGCCACCAAGAGACTTGACATCACTTGATAATGAAAAAAAGATTACTATTTGTAAAAAAACACAATGAGTCTAAAATAATAATAAAGAATACTGAGGAGAGTGCTGGAATATTGAAAAAGACTTGACTGTCACTTGATCTCCAATGAAAGCCACCAGATACCATTTGTAAGAAAACACAATGAGTCAAAATAATAATAAAGAATACTGAGGAGAGTGCTGGAATATTGAGGAGACTTGACATCACTTGATCTCCAATGAAAGCCACCAGATACCATTTGCTAAAAAAAACTCAATGAGTCTAAATAATAATAAAGAATACTGAGGAGAGTGCTGGAATATTGAGGAGACTTGACATCACTTGATCTCTCAAATGAAAAGCCACCAGATACATTTGCTAGAGAAAACAATGAGTAAAAATAATAAAAGAATACTGAGGAGAGTGCTGGAATATTGAAGAATACTGACTTGACAACACTATCTCAATGGATTTCTGCTAAAAAACTCAATGAGTCTAAATAATAATAAAGAATACTGAGGAGAGTGCTGGAATATTGAAGACTTGACATCACTTGATCTCCAATGAAAGCCACCAGTTATTCTGGCAATTTAAAAAAACACAATGTTGAAATAAATAAAAAGAATACTGAGGAGAGTGAGTCTAAATAATAATAAAGAATACTGAGACTTACTGGAATCACTTGATCTCCAATGAAAGCCACCAGATACTTTTGTAAGAAAAAAAAATGAGTCTAAATAATAATAAAGAATACTGAGGAGAGTGCTGGAATATTGAGGAGACTTGACTGTCACTTGATCTCCAATGAAAGCCACCAGATACCATTTGTAAGAAAAAACTCAATGAGTACAAATAATAATAAAGAATACTGAGGAGAGTGCTGGAATATTGAAGAGACTTACATCACTTGATCTCCAATGAAAGCCACCAGATACCATTTGTAAGAAAACACAATGAGTCTAAATAATAATAAAGAATACTGAGGAGAGTGCTGGAATATTGAAGAGACTTGACATCACTTGACTGTCACTTGATCTCCAATGAAATAATACCAGATACTTCTTTGGAAAAAAACACAATGAGTCTCAATAATAAAAAAGTTACTACTGAGGAGAGTGCTGGAATATTGAAGAGACTTACATTTCCAAATCACTTGATCTCCAATGAAAGCCACCAGTTGAGACCATTTGCTCCAAAAATAAAGTTACTCAATGAAAACACAATGAGTCTAAATAATAATAAAAAGATACTGAGGAGAGTGCTGGAATATTGAAGGAGACTTGACATCACTTGATCTCAATGAAAGCCACCAGATACTTTTGCTAAGAAAACACAATGAGTCTAAATAATAATAAAGAATACTGAGGAGAGTGCTGGAATATTGAAGAGACTTACATCACTTGATCTCCAATGAAAGCCAATGAAAGAAACAATGAGTCTAAATAAATAATAAAGAATACTGAGGAGAAAAATCTCAATGAAAGCCACCAGTTACAAAAAAATAATGAAAAAATAATGAGAGATGCTGGAATATTGAAGAGACTTGACATCACTTGATCTCCAATGAAAGCCACCAGATACCATTTGCTAAGAAAACACAATGAGTCTAAAATAATAATAAAGAATACTGAGGAGAGTGCTGGAATATTGA
Organism: Acanthosepion pharaonis; assembly: GCA_903632075.3. Classification (NCBI taxonomy): domain Eukaryota; kingdom Metazoa; phylum Mollusca; class Cephalopoda; order Sepiida; family Sepiidae; genus Acanthosepion; species Acanthosepion pharaonis. The sequence goes on along the minus strand of CAHIKZ030001427.1, from coordinate 579,365 downwards.
AGAGACTTGACATCACTTGATCTCCAATGAAAGCCACCAGATACCATTTCTGCTAAAAACACAATGAGTCTAAATAATAATAAAGAATACTGAGGAGAGTGCTGGAATATTGAAGAGACTTGACATCAATTGATCTCCAATGAAAGCCACCATACCATTTCTGCTAGAAAACACAATGAGTCTAAATAATAATAAAGAATACTGAGGAGAGTGCTGGAATATTGAAGAGACTTGACATCACTTGATCTCCAATGAAAGCCACCAGTTACTTCTTATGAAAAAACAATGAGTCTAAATAATAATAAAAATACTGAGGAGAGTGCTGGAATATTGAAGAGACTTGACATCACTTGATCTCCAATGAAAGCCACCAGATACTTTGCTAAAAAAACACAATGAGTCTAAATAATAATAAAGAATACTGAGGAGAGTGCTGGAATATTGAAGAGACTTGACATCACTTGATCTCCAATGAAAGCCACCAGATACTTTTGCTATGAAAACACAATGAGTCTAAATAAATAATAAAGAATACTGAGGAGAGTGCTGGAATATTGAAGAGACTTGACATCACTTGATCTCCAATGAAAGCCACCAGATACCATTTCTGCTAAGAAAACACAATGAGTCTAAATAATAAAAAGAATACTGAGAATACTGAGAATACTTGAGGAGAGTGCTGGAACTTGATTGCCACCAGTTACTTCTGGAAAAACTTGAGTCTAAATAATAATAAAGAATACTCCAATGGAAATTGAACTTGACATCACTTGATCTCCAATGAAAGCAGATACTTCTGCTAAAAAAACACAATGAGTCTAAATAATAATAAAGAATACTGAGGAGAGTGCTGGAATATTGAAGAGACTTGACATCACTTGAATCTCCAATGAAAAGCCACCAGTTACTTGCTGGAATTTGAAGAAAAAAATGAAAGTCTAAATAATAAATAAAGAAAATAATGAGGAGAGTGCTGGAATATTGAGGAGACTTGACATCACTTGATCTCCAATGAAAGCCACCAGATACTTTGCTAAGAAAAAACACAATGAGTCTAAATAATAATAAAGAATACTGAGGAGAGTGCTGGAATATTGAGGAGACTTGACTGTCACTTGATCTCAATGAAAGCCACCAGATACTGATTTGACTAAGAAAACACAATGAAAACACAAAATAATAATAAAGAATACTGAGGAGAGTGCTGGAATATTGAAGAGACTTGACATCACTTGATCTCCAATGAAAGCCACCAGTTACTTCTGCTAAAAAACACAATGAGTCTAAATAATAATAAAGAATACTGAGGAGAGTGCTGGAATATTGAAGAGACTTGACATCACTTGATCTCCAATGAAAGCCACCAGTTACATTTGTAAGAAAAACACAATGAGTCTAAATAATAATAAAGAATACTGAGGAGAGTGCTGGAGTATTGAGGAGACTTGACTGTCACTTGATCTCCAATGAATGAGTCCACCAGATAAAGAATTGAGGAAAAAAAACACAATGAGTCAAAATAATAAATAAAAGAATACTGAGGAGAGTGCTGGAATATTGAAATAAGACTTGACTGTCACTTGATCTCCAATGAAAGCCACCAGATACATTTGCTAAAAAAACACAATGAGTCTAAATAATAATAAAGAATACTGAGGAGAGTGCTGGAATATTGAAGAGACTTGACATCACTTGATCTCCAATGAAAGCCACCAGATACTTCTGCTATGAAAACACAATGAGTCTAAATAATAATAAAGAATACTGAGGAGAGTGCTGGAATATTGAGGAGACTTGACATCACTTGATCTCCAATGAAAGCCACCAGTTACCATTTGCTAAAAAACACAATGAGTCAAAATAATAATAAAGAATACTGAGGAGAGTGCTGGAATATTGAGGAGACTTGACATCACTTGATCTCCAATGAAAGCCACCAGTTACTTCTGCTAAGAAAACACAATGAGTCTAAATAATAATAAAGAATACTGAGGAGAGTGCTGGAATATTGAAGAGACATTGACATCACTTGAAAATCAATGAAAATAATAATAAAGCCACTGAGGAGAAAAGCTGGAATATTGAAGAGACTTGACATCACTTGATCTCCAAAAAGCCAGTTATTTGCTAAAAAACTCAATGAGTCTAAATAATAATAAAGAATACTGAGGAGAGTGCTGGAATATTGAGGAGACTTGACATCACTTGATCTCAAATGAAAGCCACCAGTTACTTCTGCTATGAAATCACAATGAGTCTAAATAATAATAAAGAATACTGAGGAGAGTGCTGGAATAAATAGACTTGACATCAGAGGATCTCCAAAAAAAGTTACTTCTTGCTACAAATGAGTCTAAATAATAATAAAGAATACTGAGGAGAGTGCTGGAATATTGAAGAGACTTGACATCACTTGATCTCCAATGAAAGCCACCAGATTACTTCTGCTATGAAAACACAATGAGTCTAAATAATAATAATAAAGAATACTGAGGAGAGTGCTGGAATATTGAAGAGACTTGACATCACTTGATCTCCAATGAAAGCCACCAGATACCATTTGCTAAGAAAACACAATGAGTCTAAATAATAATAAAGAATACTGAGGAGAGTGCTGGAATATTGAAGAGACTTGACATCACTTGATCTCCAATGAAAGCCACCAGTTACATTTGCTAAGAAAAAACACAATGAGTCTAAATAATAATAAAGAATACTGAGGAGAGTGAAGGAATATTGAGGAGACTTACTTCTGTCAAGAAACACTTTATCTCCAAAAAACTCCAATGAAAGCCACCAGATACTTGACATTTGCTAAAAACAGGAATGAGTCTAAATAATAATAAAGAATACTGAGGAAAACAATGAGTGAGGAAGAATATTGAATAGTGCTTATCACTTGATCTCCAATGAAAGCCACCAGTTACTTCTGTAACAATGAGTCTAAAATAATAATAAAGAATACTGAGGAGAGTGCTGGAATTGAAGAGACTTGACATCACTTGATCTCCAATGAAAGCCACCAGTTACTTCTGCTAAGAAAACACAATGAGTCTAAATAATAATAAAGAATACTGAGGAGAGTGCTGGAATATTGAAGAGACTTGACATCACTTGATCTCCAATGAAAGCCACCAGATACCATTTGCTAATGAAAACTCAATGAGTCTAAATAATAATAAAGAATACTGAGGAGAGTGCTGGAATATTGAGGAGACTTGACATCACTTGATCTCCAATGAAAAAGCCACCAGATACATTTGTAAGAAAACTCAATGAGTACAAAATAATAATAAAGAATACTGAGGAGAGTGCTGGAATATTGAGGAGACTTACTCACTTGATCTCCAATGAAAGCCACCAGAGTTATTTGCTATGAAAACACAATGAGTCTAAATAATAATAAAGAATACTGAGGAGAGTGCTGGAATATTGAAGAGACTTGACATCACTTGATCTCCAATGAAAGCCACCAGTTACTTCTGCTATGAAAACACAATGAGTCTAAATAATAATAAAGAATACTAAAAGAATGCTGGAATATTGAAGGACTTGACATCACTGGAATCCAATGAAAAGAGTTACTTCTGCTATTGATCTCAATGAGTCTAAATAATAATAAAGAATACTGAGGAGAGTGCTGGAATATTGAAGAGACTTGACACTTTCTCCAAAAAACCAAATGAGTCTAATGAGTCTAAATAATAAAAGAATACTGAGGAGAGTGCTGGAATATTGAAGAGACTTGACATCACTTGATCTCCAATGAAAGCCACCAGATACCATTTGCTAATGAAAAAACAATGAGTCTAAATAATAATAAAAAATGAATACTGAGGAGAGTGCTGGAAGTATTTGAGGAGACTTACTGTCACTTGATCTCCAATGAAAGCCACCAGATACCATTTGCTATGAAAACACAATGAGTCTAAATAATAATAAAGAATACTGAGGAGAGTGCTGGAATATTGAGGAGACTTACATCACTTGATCTCCAATGAAAGCCACCAGTTACTTCTTGCTAAAAAAACACAATGAGTCTAAATAATAATAAAGAATACTGAGGAGAGTGCTGGAATATTGAAGAGACTTGACATCACTTGATCTCCAATGAAAGCCACCAGATACTTCTGCTGTAAAAAAACACAATGAGTACAAAATAATAATAAAGAATACTGAGGAGAGTGCTGGAATATTGAAGAGACTTGACATCACTTGATCTCCAATGAAAGCCACCAGTTACTTCTGATAAACACAATGAGTCTAAATAATAATAAAGAATACTGAGGAATGAATATTGAAAGACTTGACATCACTTGAAATGAATAAAGAGTCTAAATAATAATAAAGAATACTGAGAGAGTGCTGGAATATTGAGGAGACTTACTGATCTCCAATGAAAGCCACCAGTTACTTCTGCTATGAAATCAAAACACAATGAGTCTAAATAATAATAAAGAATACTGAGGAGAGTGCTGGAATGATCTCCAATGAAACCACCAGATATCATCATTGATCTCCAATGAAAACCACAAAAAGAATAAAAATACTCAATGAGTCTAAACATAATAATAAAGAATACTGAGGAGAGTGCTGGAATATTGAGAGGAGACTTGACTGACATCACTTGATCTCCAATGAAAGCCACCAGATACTTCATTTGTAAAAACACAATGAGTCTAAAATAATAATAAAGAATAATGAGAGAGTGCTGGAATATTGAAGAGACTTGACATCACTTGATCTCCAATGAAAGCCACCAGTTACTTCTGCTATGAAATCACAATGAGTCTAAATAATAATAAAGAATACTGAGGAGAGTGCTGGAATATTGAAGAGACTTGACATCACTTGATCTCCAATGAAAGCCACCAGATACTTTGCTAAGAAAACACAATGAGTCTAAAAATAATAAAGAATACTGAGGAGAGTGCTGGAATATTGAAGGAGACTTGACATCACTTGATCTCCAATGAAAGCCACCAGTTACTTCTGCTATTGTCAAAAACACAATGAGTCTAAATAATAATAAAGAATACTGAGGAGAGTGCTGGAATATTGAAGAGACTTGACATCACTTGATCTCCAATGAAAGCCACCAGATACTTTTGCTAGAAAAACACAATGAGTCTAAAAAATAATAAAGAATACTGAGGAGAGTGCTGGAATATTGAGGAGACTTACATCACTTGATCTCCAATGAAAGCCACCAGATACCATTGCTATGAAAACACAATGAGTCTAAATAATAATAAAGAATACTGAGGAGAGTGCTGGAATATTGAGGAGACTTGACATCACTTGATCTCCAATGAAAGCCACCAGATACATTTGCTAAAAATCACAATGAGTCTAAATAATAATAAAAAGAATACTGAGGAGAGTGCTGGAATATTGAGGAGACTTGACATCACTTGATCTCCAATGAAAGCCACCAGTTACTTCTTGTAAGAAAACACAATGAGTCTAAATAATAATAAAGAATACTGAGGAGAGTGCTGGAATATTGAGGACTTGACATCACTTGATCTCCAATGAAAGCCACCAGTTACTCTGCTAAGAAAACACAATGAGTCTAAATCAAATAAAGAATACTGAGGAGAGTGCTGGAGATTGAAGAGACTTGACATCACTGATCTCCAATGAAAACCAGTTACTTCAAAATCAGTGACTAAATAATAATAAAGAATACTGAGGAGAGTGCTGGAATATTGAGGAGACTTGACATCACTTGATCTCCAATGAAAGCCACCAGATACCATTTGTAAAAAACACAATGAGTCTAAAATAATAATAAAAAGAATACTGAGGAGAGAGCTGGAATATTGAGGAGACTTAGACTTGTCACTTGATCTCCAATGAAAGCCACCAGATACTTCATTTGTAAAAAACTCAATGAGTCTAAATAATAATAAAGAATACTGAGGAGAGTGCTGGAATATTGAGGAGACTTGACATCACTTGATCTCCAATGAAAGCCACCAGATATCATTTGCTAAGAAAACACAATGAGTACAAAATAAAGAATAAAGAATACTGGAATATTGAAGGACAGAGTGCTGGAATATTGAGGAGACTTGACTGTCAAAGAATACTGAGGAGATGAATCTCCAATGAATCTCCACCAGATACCATTTGCAAAAAACACAATGAGTCTAAATAATAATAAAGAATACTGAGGAGAGTGCTGGAATATTGAAGAGACTTGACAATCCACTTGATCTCCAATGAGTCTAAAAAGCCACCAGATACATTTTGAAAGAAAAATCTCAATCAATGAGTAAAAAAATAATAATAAAGAATACTGAGGAGAGTGCTGGAATATTGAAGAGACTTACTTGACATCTTGATCTCCAATGAAAGCCACCAGTTACATTTGCTATGAAAACACAATGAGTCTAAATAATAATAAAGAATACTGAGGAGAGTGCTGGAATATTGAGGAGACTTGACATCACTTGATCTCCAATGAAAGCCACCAGATACTTCTTTGTAAAAAACACAATGAGTCTAAAATAATAAAAAGAATACTGAGGAGAGTGCTGGAATATTGAGGAGACTTGACATCACTTGATCTCCAATGAAAAAACACCAGATAATAAAGATTTGCTGGAAAAAACTCAATGAGTCTCCAATAAAAATAATAAAACACAAAGAATAATAAAAAAGAATACTGAGGAGAGTGCTGGAATATTGAGGAGACTTGACATCACTTGATCTCCAATGAAAGCCACCAGATACTTTGCTATGAAAACACAATGAGTCTAAATAATAATAAAGAATACTGAGGAGAGTGCTGGAATATTGAGGAGACTTGACATCACTTGATCTCAATGAAAGCCACCAGATATTTTGCTATGAAAAAACTCAATGAGTAATAATAAAGAATACTGAGGAGAGTGCTGGAATATTGAGGAGACTTGACTGACACTTGATCTCCAATGAAAATGACCAGATACTTCTTTGTATGAAAACACAATGAGTCTAAATAATAATAAAGAATACTGAGGAGAGTGCTGGAATATTGAAGAGACTTGACATCACTTGATCTCCAATGAAAGCCACCAGATACCATTTGCTAAAAAAACACAATGAGTACTAAATAATAATAAAGAATACTGAGGAGAGTGCTGGAATATTGAAGAGACTTGACATCACTTGATCTCAATATCTCCAACTGAAAAAAAACACAATGAGTCATTTAATAAAAAAACTGAATGAGTGCTGGAATTGAACTTACTGTCACTTGATCTCCAATATGAAGCCACCAGATACTTCTGCTAAGAAAAACACAATGAGTCTAAATAATAATAAAGAATACTGAGGAGAGTGCTGGAATATTGAAGAGACTTACTGTCACTTGATCTCCAATGAAAGCCACCAGATACCATTTGTATGAAAACTCAATGAGTACAAAATAATAATAAAGAATACTGAGGAGAGTGCTGGAATATTGAGGAGACTTACTGTCACTTGATCTCCAATGAAAGCCACCAGATACCATTTGTAAAAAACTCAATGAGTCAAAATAATAATAAAGAATACTGAGGAGAGTGCTGGAATATTGAGGAGACTTGACATCACTTGATCTCCAATGAAAGCCACCAGATACTTTGCTAAAAATCACAATGAGTCTAAATAATAATAAAGAATACTGAGGAGAGTGCTGGAATATTGAAGAGACTTGACATCACTTGATCTCCAATGAAAACCATTTGTAAAAGAAAACAATAATGAGTACAAAATAAAGAATACTGAGGAGAGTGCTGGAATATTGAGGAGACTTACTGAGGAGACTTGATCTCCAATGAAAGCCACCAGATACCATTTGCTAAGAAAACTCAATGAGTCTAAATAATAATAAAGAATACTGAGGAGAGTGCTGGAATATTGAAGAGACTTACATCACTTGATCTCCAATGAAAGCCACCAGATACCATTTGTAAAAAACTCAATGAATGAGTAAACAAAGGAGAGTAATATTGAATAAATGAATACTTTCTGAAAAGTGCTGGAATATTGAGGAGAGTGCTGAATATTGAAGAGACTTGATCTCCAATGAAAGCCACCAGATTATTTGTGAGAAAACTCAATGAGTCTAAATAATAATAAAGAATACTGAGGAGAGTGCTGGAATATTGAGGAGACTTACATCACTTGATCTCCAATGAAAGCCACCAGATACCATTTGTAAAAAACTCAATGAGTCTAAATAATAAAAGAATAATACTGAGGAGAGTGCTGGAGTATTTGAAGGAGACTTGTCACTTGATCTCCAATGAAAGCCACCAGATACCATTTGTAATAAAACTCAATGAGTAAAAATAAAAAGAATACTGAGGAGAGTGCTGGAATATTGAGGAGACTTACTGTCACTTGATCTCCAATGAAAGCCACCAGATACCATTTGTAATGAAAACTCAATGAGTACAAAATAATAATAAAGAATACTGAGGAGAGTGCTGGAATATTGAAGAACTTCTGAGACTTGACATCACTTGATCTCCAATGAAAGCCACCAGATACATTTGTAAAAAAACACAATGAGTCTAAAATAATAATAAAGAATACTGAGGAGAGTGCTGGAGTATTGAGAGACTTGACATCTTGATCTCCAATGAAAGCCACCAGTTACTTGATCTCAAATAAAATAAAATACTGAGGAGAGTACCATTTGATCTCCAATGAAAGAAAACTCAATGAGTACTAAATAATAATAAAGAATACTGAGGAGAGTGCTGGAGTATTGAGGAAGACTTACTGTCATCTTGATCTCCAATGAAAGCCACCAGATACCATTTGTAAAAAACACAATGAGTACAAAATAATAATAAAGAATACTGAGGAGAGTGCTGGAGTATTGAGAGACTTGACTGTCACTTGATCTCCAATGAAAGCCACCAGATACCATTTGTAAGAAAACTCAATGAGTACAAATAATAATAAAGAATACTGAGGAGAGTGCTGGAGAATTGAAGAGACTTACTGTCACTTGATCTCCAATGAAAGCCACCAGATACCATTTGTAAGAAAACACAATGAGTACTAATAAAGAATACTGAGGAGAGAGTGCTGGAGTATTGAAGAGACTTACTGTCACTTGATCTCCAATGAAAGCCACCAGATACATTTGAAAAAACAATGAGTACAAAATAATAATAAAGAATACTGAGGAGAGTGCTGGATATTGAGGAGACTTGACTGTCTCCAATTGATCTCCAATGAAAATAACCAGATAAGGAGAGTGCTGGATTTGTAAAAAAAGATACTCAATGAAACACAAAATAATAATAAAGAATACTGAGGAGAGTGCTGGAGTATTGAGGAGACTTACTGTCACTTGATCTCCAATGAAAGCCACTAGATACCATTTGTAAAAAAACCAATGAATACAAATAAAATAATAGTACTGGAGAGTGCTGGTGTATTGAGGCGACTTACTGTCACTTGATCTCCAATGAAAGCCACTAGATAACATTTGTAACAAAAACAAAATGAGTACAAAATAATAATAAAGAATACTGAGGAGAGTGCTGGAGTATTGAGGAGACTTACTGTCACTTGATCTCCAATGAAAGCCACCAGATACCATTTGTAAAAAAACTCAATGAGTACAAAATAATAAAAAAGAATACTGAGGAGAGTGCTGGAGTATTGAGGAGACTTACTGTCACTTGATCTCCAATGAATGCCACCAGATACCATTTGTAAGAAAAACTCAATGAGTACAAAATAATAATAAAGAATACTGAGGAGAGTGCTGGAGTATTGAGGAGACTTACTGTCACTTGATCTCCAATGAATGCCACCAGATACCATTTGTAAAAAAACTCAATGAGTACAAAATAATAATAAAGAATACTGAGGAGAGTGCTGGAGTATTGAGGAGACTTACTGTCACTTGATCTCCAATGAAAGCCACCAGATACCATTTGTAAGAAAACTCAATGAGTACAAAATAATAATAAAGAATACTGAGGAGAGTGCTGGAGCATTGAGGAGACTTACTGTCACTTGATCTCCAATGAATGCCACCAGATATCATTTGTAAGAAAACTCAATGAGTACAAAATAATAATAAAGAATACTGAGGAGAGTGCTGGAGTGTTGAGGAGACTTACTGTCACTTGATCTCCAATGAAAGCCACCAGATACCATTTGTAAGAAAACTCAATGAGTAGAAAATAATAATAGAGAATACTGCAGAGAGTACTGGAGAAAACTTAATGTTTAAACAATTATTATTATTTTGTAATCATTGAATAGTGTAAATAAACAAACTAACAATTAAATTAAATACTTTTTATCAATTTTGTTGTAAATTCCCAAAAATAAATAAAATGAAAATTTTTTTATTAAAGTTCTAATCGCCACTTTTGAAAACCATAAACTTAATTGTAGGAAGAAAAAGAAATTGTTAATTATTTAAAAATGGCACTGAAAAGTTCTCAGCCCACCTATTTCCTTAAACCAATCTCAATGACCAAACATCAAATTTATCACATCTCAAGTCTTTTGTTTTGAGTCCACCAGCAAAAAAAAAAAATTTGTGTAGGTAAAAATTCTAGATTGCCTTCCAGTCCTGGCTATGATGATTAACTATTTCCAGCAGCAGATTGGGAGATTGGAGCTTCTGAAGAGCATGGGTCCACCTCTTAATAGTGAACCTGGTAACAAAAAGTAAAACATAGTAAAGTTTAAAAATAAATATTTATATTTAAAATGACCAACAATCCATATAGCAAAATGACCTACAATACTTTTTATCTGTAGTTGAAGGCATAAAATTGCATTCAAATTATTTAGATTTTGGCATTAAATAACCATAGAGAGTAATATGCCGTTAAACTATATGCCATTAAACTATATATTAAACTATAATATGTCATTAAACTAATCCACTAAGCAAGCCAATAAAAAATCTGAAAACTTTCATGACTATATAATATCCTAAAATTTCTTAAAGCTAACTGTATTCCAAAATATAACTTCAACAAAACTACAACATAAAACACACATATTACCACCTCCAGTAATTATATCCACACAAACATGTATATACACAAAAGCTGAGTATTATCTACCATGTATTCAATTGTGAAAGCAGAATAACGTATATCATATTTCTATTACTTCAATGCTCCCAACAAAATTACATTTTGGCATTAAATGACCCATGAAGGAGTTGATATTCTGTTAAACAAACAAAGCAGTCGATTAGATTACATTTTGAAAATATAAGCTATGCTTTTGTAAAATTCTTTATGCATGAACATTAATTTTGGACATTTATGCTATATAAGTAAGATAATAATAATAATGATATTACTCATGTAATAAAATATTAAATGAATACAAAATACACCACATTATTATTTTAAAAAATAACATTAAATTTCTGTTCTTTATTATTTTTTTTTGTTTTTGCTTTAGAGCGAGATGGTTGTTTCACCAATTTTGAAAATACAGGTGAAAACAATCAGAAGTATCAAGCTGCTCAGGATTGTCCTTGTGATGCTGACCACATGTTTTCATGTCCAGCTGGCAGTAAAGTCATTAACACCAAGAGTCGAAAGGCAACAGCATCTCTTGGGTCTGGTGTGGCTCATGCACTTGGGGCTCAGGAAAGCAATGAAGTAAGTTTTAATTTACTTTATTACTTTTTGTATTTGAAATAAACTTAATTCTCACTCGTACTAAGGTTTGCTATTGGATAAAAAATCATGAAGAGGAGGAATACATTGAAAATACTTTTAAGCTCATTCAGTACTCTAATTAATTCATATTCAATACGAAACAAAAAGTTTGTAAAATATTTGAAAATAGAAGAGTGACTTATTCCAAGGAATTCAAGTATATTATTCTACCCGCCAATTCCCACACAACCACAACTGAAAAGAATTTATTTAAGCTTAACTTAAAATTTGTTAAAATAAAAAAGTTATTAAAATAAAAAATAATAATAAGTAAAATCTTGAAGGGGGAATTTATTCTATCACCTGTAATAATTGCTGCAAGGAATACATAGGGGAAACATCAAGGGACTTAAATAATAGATTGTATGAACATAAAAGGGAATTTTACAAAAGAATACATTCAATGCATTAGTTGCTCACCATAATGAGTTTGACCATAATTTTCATTTAAAATAAAACAGTCAATTATGTTCCAAGCATGACACACACTTAGGCAGTCATCTATCTTTCGATACATGACTGATGACGCACATTTTTTTCCTGCAGTAGGTTGTCATTTCTTTCTGCAGTAGACCAGTTGCCATCCAAGGCTATAGAACCCAGTCTGTCCTGCTACCCATACCTGGGGGGACAAGAAGAGGATTCATACCTTTCTGTTGTGTATGATACACCTAATTTACATAAGTGGAGTACCGACCATATAAATATGGGTTGGTACCGGAAGACGGGGGAAGATTAAGAGATCCAATCCAGAGACTCTGCCCGACTGCGATTTAGTCAACCCATTATGCAGGAACAGTCTTCCCAAGAATATACCAAAACTAACTGTAAATATTGTGTACCCTTTCCTTGTTTCAATACATTTTGTTAACGTACATTTTGTGTTGTATTATTATTATTCCATGCTTATCCAAGTTTCAACACTTTCCCAAGGGTATTAGTATGTAAGTGAATGTAATGGACTTGACTGGTATTTGAACTTGGCTCTCCAATTCCTCAATCCAAGCCGCTATTTAGGAATATTATTTACAAATAAAAGTTAACAGAAAATGGTAACATTGCTTGCCTCCCTTGACTGATGTCAGTCAGTTATGTGCCATGCATGATACATGCTTAGGCAACCACGTATCTTTTGATATATGACTGACTTAAACCTTTCTGAAGTATATTAGCATGTAAGTGAATGTAATGGACTTGTCTGGAATTTGAACTCGAGTCTTCGATTCCTCAATACAAGCCGCTATTTAGGAATATTATTTGCAAATAAAAGATGATAAAAAATGGCAACATTGCTTACCTCCCTTGACTGATGTGACAAGAGTGATACATGCTTAGGCAATCATGTATCTTTTGATACATGACTGACGAGGCAGATTTTTCCTGCAGTATGTTGCCATTTCTTTTTTTGGTAGACCACTTGCAATCCAAGTCTATAGAACCCAGCCTGTCCTGCTACTTACCCATAACTGGAGAGAGAAGAATTGGATTCATACCTTTCCCAAGTGCATTATCATGGAAGTGAATGTAATGGATTTGACTGGTATTCGAACTTGGCTCTCCAATTCCTCAATCAAAGCTGCTATCTATTACTCCACAATACTACTTTAATTAAAAGAGAAAACAACTTATTCAAATAAAAATATTTAGAAAGTGCTTTACTTGATAGATCATCCATAGTCAGTTTATGTGCAAGTTTTTACAACATTTCTCCTTCCTTTGCAGATCTTTTACTTTCACAATTTGGTATATTTAATAAAAAGTTGATAAAAACATGAACAAAAAGAAACTAAACAAAATCGACTACAAAAAGCATATATTAAAAAAACAAAAAAAAAACAAGTTTTAAATTTTCAGCATCCTTTCACTTTTCTGTGAACGTTTAATCAAATCAATGTAAGTATCACTTCAGTCTGATGAATGCCTAAAATCTGAAACACTTCACACAAAATCTTTTACCACTTTGTCATAGTTTCTCCCAAAATTATTCTGGATATATAAAAATTTATATATCATTTTCCCATAAAGACCCAAGGAAAGTACAGGATTTTAAATTTTGACTTTGAAAATTAAGTAATTCTTCACTAACTGGACAGATAGGGTAAAATAATCATTCTGCTCCCATCTAGATTTATAATGTATCCAGTAAATATTATAATGTACCCAGTAAATATTGTTAATGTTAGTTATGCATTATTCATCGATACAAGAGATGATAAAAGTTCAAGCCCAGCCAAAAGTCAGAATTTAAAATGCAGATTTTCAAAGCAAGCAGCAAATCTTCTCCACCATTAATAAAACTAATGAGTTAATTAATCATCCTGATTAATTACCTCATTAGTTCACTTGTAGACTTGTATGAAATTTTTACTATAATATTACTATAAGTATTCTATAAGTCTTAACCTATAATAATTATCCCATAATAATTATTTTTACAATTTTCCTATAATAATTATTCAATAATAATTATCTTATAATAGTCATCCTACAACAATTATTTAAAACTAATCAATCTATGATAATTCTCCTTTAATAATTATTCTATATTAATTGTTATATAATAGTTGTTCAATAATAATTGTCCTATAATAATAATCCTATAATGATAATTATTATAAAATGATTGTCTATAATTGTTTTATAATATATATATTTAATCTATAGTAATTATCCTATAATAATTATACAGTAATAGTTATTCTGCAACTATTGTACTATAATAATTATCCTATAAAACTTATGCTAAAATAGTTGTCCTATAATAATTATCTATAATAATTATCCTGTAATAATTATCTTATAATAATTATCCTTTAATAGATATTTTTTATGAATTCTTCTACAATAATCCTATAATAATTATTCTATAATAGTTATCCTATAATAATTATTCTATAATAATTATCCTATAATAAATATTCTATAATAATTGTTGCTGTTACTACTACTACTACTACTGCCATCACTATCAGCATGACCAGGATAGATATGACATAGAATGTCAGATCTCTCTCCTTTATTTTTCACACAAGCATATATATATATATATATATATATATATATATATATATATATATATATATATATATATCACAAAGGAAAAAATTTGAAGCTACCTCACAATTAGCATGGGATGAACTTGGTAGAAGAATGGAAAAAATAGAAAGAGCTCTTAAAATTATTGAAAAAAGAATCGGACCAATTATCAAAATTATATTTTGAGAAACTTTTAAAATAAATGCCAAAATTTGTACTACAGTAATCAAGGCTAAAGGAGGATATTTTGACAAGAGCAAAATTTAATCATAAATTTTTTTTTTCTTTTTGTCATAATAAAATTTCTAATAAAAAATCATATTTCACTTTTTTTAACCACGTATAATTTTCTCTTAGTTAACGTACAAAACAACTACTTTTGGGACAAATTAAAAAAAATATCAGTGATGAAAATATATATATATATATATATATAAATATATTTAAGTAATGAAAATCTTGGTATTCCATATGGATAGTCCCAAGGAGGAGGAAATCCAGAGAACTCAATGTTAACACACAGCTATTTAGAGAAAACAGACAATTTTCAGGGTCCGTGGTTATAATTTATTTCCCAAGGGTGTTTCCTTTTCCCTGGCTCATCAGACCTCACTTACAAGGATGAAAAAATGATTTAAATTTACATATAATTTTTTACACTTTTGAGGGATATATTGAGTTGATGTAAACGTATAGAACTAGAGATTCAAAATATCTACAACATGGTCAAAATTAGAGAGGGGGAATAATAGCCTGCCTTTAAATTTATTTTTATTACAATATTTAGTAGTGAGGAAGGGAGGTTAGAATCAGACATTGACCTATTTAGTAGGTCAACTCACCAGAAATGATATAGAGAGAAAAAAAAAAATAAAAGATGTAAAAAATAAAACTGGACTTAAGGTTTTGATGAAAGAAAGAAAGGGAATTAAAAGAGATAAAATCATTTTGCCTTTCAGCAGCATCGAAAGCGAATGAACGTGCTACTGGTGACGACAGTCTCACTTGTTTGCGGTCGATTAAGAGTGGCGGCCTCTTCCGGGTTCATCGGCAAAATCGTGGTATTGCTCAAAAATGCCTAGCCTGCCTCAAATTCCTGCAATCATGGCTGGCAAATCGGTGTTTTGACCATCTATTAATTGGATATTAAGCAGATCAATGTAGTAGTCCATTTTAGCGAACTGAAAGCTTTATATTTAAATAACAACCTTTGCTTTTTTGAGAAAATATCAAGATTGAGTCATAAAGTGATTCCTTAAATGCAGAAAGGTCAGCAATGACACAGCAAGCTTGGGATATGTTCAATTGAGTTTTCGATTCTCATTTTTCCCGATGAAGTTCACTTCAGAACTTTTTTTTGCCGCTGCCGACCACTGCCGAGGTTTAAATTCCCCAATTCCGTTGACGGCGAAGAGACCAGCGCCAGCAGCCAGCAAGCAACACTGAAAGCGAACAGACGCGTTGCTTATTCATAACGGGCTTTAAATGACAGCAGGCAGCCTTTCCGTTCGCAGGCTCTTACATTGGCAAAAATGTGTCCCATACCGGCTGTCCCTCAATGCGGTCTCGTTAAACAAAAGCCACCATGAAAATATTGGTGTTCAAAGTAACAACCTTTAATTCGCTCTCTTTTTTTTCTCTCTATATCATTTCCGGTGAGTTGACCTACTAAATAGGTCAATGTCTGATTCTAACCTCCCTTCCTCACTATTAAATATTGTAATAAAAATAAATTTAAAGGCATTCCTATTTCTCCTTTCCCTCTCTAATTTTGACCATGTCTGTCACACTATCTCTCACCACTCTCTATATCACCTAACATCAACTCAAAAGTGTAAAAAATTATATGTAAATTTAAATTCATTTTTTTCATCCTTGGAAGATGAACCAGGGAAAAGAAACTCCTGGGGAAATAAATTATAACCATGGACCCTTAAAGTTGTCTGTTTTCTTTTAAATTAAATCAAATATATATATATATATATATATATATATATATATATATATATATATATATATATATATATATATATATATATATATATATATATATATATATAAGGAGAACAATACAGTGATGCACAAACAAATTTAGTTCAAAAAGAGAAAGAGAAAAGAGTTTTAATCTATGAAACATAAAGACAGGTTGTTGTAATATAATAAAATATCAATTTTAACATCTGAGATTTTGTGAAGAAGAATCCTAACAACATTAGTGTGACTAACATATACTAACCTTGTTAAATAAGTTGTATAGACAGTCACATTAACTGGACCATGAAAAATGTTAAATCACTGTTATTTTTATTTTTGTATTTTCAGAAAAGACATTCAGTTGTTGCAAAAAAATCTCCCCAACCAATCATTCCTGTACAGGTAAAAAAAAATTAACAAATTTTGCTTGTAATATATGTTTAATTATAAAAGATGTTAGATGGAAAATTTATTTCTTCTTAAAAACCTTTTTTTTTTAATTCTATTCAAATTTCATGAATCCTTGAATTTTATAACTGAATAGTTTATTATTTTATTTATGTATTTTGTACTTACTATATATACTCATCTAACATCTGATGTTTATTTTAAATACAGTTATACTTTTTGACTATAGTAAATGGATATATAGTTTTGGTCAACGGTGTAGCAGTACATACGCTAATTTTATATCTTTTGTATGATGTCAGCCTCTTAAAACTAGCTTCAAAATTAGGCCTTCAAAGTCGCATGATACAGAAGTATATAAGGCATTTATTTGTCTCTTTGTTTATCATTATTATTAATCATTTATTTATTTTTCTATCTTCTTATTTATTTATTTGTTTGTAATTTTTTAATCAAATTCACCCCATGTAAGGCAATAAAGCTACTAAGACACACAGGCTTGCTAAGTGTGAAAGCATTATAAAACAGAAACATTATTAAAGAGCCCTAAAAGTGTGTAAACAATAGAAGAGTAATCAGGAAGACAGTAGATAAGAATTGGCATTGCCTTTCAATTTTTTGAAATCAAAGTTGGTTAGAAAACATGGCACCAGAAATGGGCAGTGACAGAAAAGAAACTGTTAGCATAATATTTACCATTCTTTACTGTAAACTGAGGAAACCGTGTTGCTAATCTAATACTGCACTGAAATTCATATAGTCTAAGTACCATAGTAAAGAGATCATCCAAACAATTTTTATAAAATGTTTATAGAAAAGTAATTTTACAGCAGTGGGAAAGTGATTGAAGCCAAGATGCCAGGTCAGAATCAAGAACCAGTATTATTGCTGATTCATCTGTGGAATTTATTAAGAATCTCTAAATATATAGCAGGAGCAATATTCAAAGCCTACGAATGGTAGGCTTATAGATATGTAATATAAATTCAAGAGAAAAATTCTTTAGCATGATACAGTGAACCAATTTTCTTAGCAGATGACCTAGCAGTTGATTCAATATAATCTTTCCACGTCATGTCAACTGAGAATGTAAGCCTGAGAAAGTCCAACGAGTCACTCCCATGGAGGTTAGCATCAGCCATGCCGATGGAAGGCAGAGAAGGGCACTCTCAGATGATTAATAGAAAGCAGTTCTGTTTTGGAGATATCAAAATTAACAAACCACTCTCTCTCCCAGTTGACAAACTGTAGGTCATTATTGACACCAGCCAGATCTGAGCTAGGGTTACAGTTTCAGTCACTCCCCACCTCCATTGTAACGCAGCTTCTCTATGACTTTTTATAAATACTTTCATGGTAATTGTTCTGATGAGCTTTCCTCTTTGGTACCTTTACTTTATAAATTAAAGTGTACTACTAGTACCTATTTTTCTTATTGTTTTTTCTCCTTAATAATGTTTTCTTTTTCTCATATTCTCCCACACTCAGTAACCCCATTCATCTTAGTGGCTTTATTGCCTTGCTTGGGGTGAAATAACAATACAAATGTAAATATGACATCAGCACTGGAATAAAAAACAAAAGAAATATGATAAAATAAAAAATAATAAAAATATTAATAAATATTAATAATATTGTTTAATTAAAACTTACTTAAATGTCTACTTACACAATCTCTTTTCAATGTAAAGTCATTTTCTATTTATAGAATTTATATTATAATTATTATTTTTAAATGCTAATCATCACTAAGCATAATGATAATTCTTAATTTTATCAAAACTAGTATGTCACTATGGCTGATGGAAAGGAATGCAGACATGTCAAAGATTCTTTTCTGTCTATTCCTCTTCTTTTATTATGGAGGAATTGCTTTATTCTCAGTGAGAGTCTTTTAAAAGTATTGTGTTACAATCTGCTATTTCTGCTATGTTATGGAAACAAACACAAAAATACTGTAATCTAGCAAAAACTCCAAGTATTAGTTAAATGTACATATATAATCATTATATTTTTATGGTATGGGGCGTGTTTTGTAGGTCCCCCTTGAGAGGATGTGGTATTATGGCGTATGGAGGATTGATTAGTGACGGACAAGTTCTTATGGGGAATGTGAAAATTGTAATGTATGAATGGGTCGTGAATTGGATTAGCTAGGTATAGTTAGTGATGACCAGCCTCAACCCCCCCATTTCGAACTTGTGCCATAATTGTGTAGTTTTTTCACAATAAATATCGAGTCCAAGTAGAAGCTTATGCAGATTTATTTGACTATCAACTTTTGCTTTGAAAACATTTATTTTATTATAGTGGATGGTTACAAATGATAGGGGAGATGGGATGTGCTTATTTTATTACCATAATTATTTAAATTATTTAGACATTGTAAAAAAATTACTTATCTAATTCTGTCTTGGGTCCTCTTGTTGGCTGAGAGAGTGGGATATATTTATCTCTAGTAATTCTGTTTGGTTGGCCTTATGCAAAAACCTAGGGTTTTAAATGCTTATTTTTTAAGCCAACTAACGCAGTTCACCAAAACATTGGTATCACACAATAATTCAGTATATTTTTATACTTTTAAATTTCATTAATATCACCAAAGTATATGTCTATTTATATGTGATAGTTAGAATTCCTTTGTTTAGATTGTGATATTCTTTGGGAAAAATCCTCCCAATGTAAAAATAATACTGTCTATGAAACTTTAACACTGATATATAATAACATAACTTATACAATATAGCAACAACTCTAATTAGAAGTTTATGAAGCTTTATTGATATTTACTTTACATACATACAATTATGGCACAAGGCCGAAAAGGGGGGAATGGGTTGAGGCTGGTCTTCACTATCTATCTTATACCTAGCTAATCGAATTCACGACCCATTCAGTCATTACAATTTCCTCATTCACAATAAAAATTCATCCATTGCCAATCAATCCTCTATACATCATAATACCACATCCTCTCGGGGTGGGGAGGGGGTGCCTATAAAAATGCATCCCAATGAGATAAAATTGGTAATGATGAATATTATTTACATTATATATACAAAAATCAGATGAATGATCATGAAAGGGGAGGGGTGAACTCCAAAATAAACTAAATATTTTGATATTTAGTTTGTTTTGGGATTACACCCCTCCCCTTTCATGATCATTCATCTGATTTTTGTATATATAATATAAATAATAATATAAATAATATATAATGTAAATAATAATTATCATCTCATTGGGATGTGGGTTTATAGACCCCATCCCCACTGAGAGGATGTGGCATTATGGTGTATGGAGGATTGATTGGCAGCCAATGAGTTTTTATGGTGAATGAGGAAATTATAATGAGTGAATGGGTCGTGAATCCGATTAGCTAGGTAGAAGATAGTGGAGACCAGCCTCAACCCATTCCCCCCACTTTTGGCTTTGGGGCATAATTGTATGTATGTACAATAAATATCAATATCAAAACAATGCAAAATTAAACATAACTGATATTAGTAGGACCCATCCAATCCTTGAAAAAAGAGAAGCTGCTGTATTCTGCCCTTGGACAAAATCAAGAGGCTATCTCGCTAAGGGAGAGGAGAAAGGAAAAAATATATATATGGGCATGGGAAATAAATAAGGCTGACCCAGTCGAGATGAAAGGCAGGGGCCAAAAACAAACTGGAGAGGTTGGGATTCTCAACTTGGGATGAACTTATTTTAATAATGGATGGTTACAAGAGAGAATGGAGATGTGACACGCTTATTTAATTATAGTGGATGTTTACAAACAAGAGGGGAGATGGGTTGAGCTTATTTTATTATATTGGATGGTTACAAGCAATAGGGCAGATGGGATGAGTTCATTTTATTATAGGGGATGTTTACAAGCAAGATGGGAGCTGGGATGAACATTCTTATTATAATGGATGTTTACAAGCAAGAGGGAAGATGGGATGAGTTCATTTTATTATAGGGGATGTTTGCAAACAAGAGGGCAGATGAGATGAGTTCATTTTATTATAGGGGATGTTTACAAGCAAGATGGGAGCTGGGATGAACATTCTTATTATAATGGATGTTTACAAGCAAGAGGGATGAGTTCATTTATTATTGGGATGTTTGATGAGATGAGTTCATTTAATTATAGGGGATGTTTACAAGCAAGAGGGGAGCTGGGATGAACATTCTTATTATAATGGATGTTTACAAGCAAGAGGGAAGATGGGATGAGTTCATTTTATTATAATGGATGTTTGCAAACAAGAGGGCAGATGAGATGAGTTCATTTTATTATAGGGGGATGTTTACAAGCAAGAGGGGAGCTGGGATGAACATTCTTATTATAATGCATGTTTACAAGCAAGAGGGAAGATGGGATGAGTTCATTTTATTATAGGGGATGTTTGCAAACAAGAGGGCAGATGAGATGAGTTCATTTAATTATAGGGGATGTTTACAAGCAAGAGGGGAGCTGGGATGAACATTCTTATTATAATGCATGTTTACAAGCAAGAGGGAAGATGGGATGAGTTCATTTTATTATAGGGGATGTTTGCAAACAAGAGGGGCAGATGAGATGAGTTCATTTTTATTATAGGGGATGTTTACAAGCAAGATGGGAGCTGGGATGAACATTCTTATTATAATGGATGTTTACAAGCAAGAGGGAAGATGAGATGAGTTCATTTTATTATAGGGGATGTTTGCAAACAAGAGGGCAGATGAGATGAGTTCATTTTATTATAAGGGATGTTTGCAAACAAGAACATTCTTATTATAATGATGAGTTCATTTTATTATAGGGGATGTTTACAAGAGACAAAAGAGGAGTTCATTTTATTATAGGCTGAGTTCATTTTATTATTATTTCAGTTTACAAGCAGGAAGGGAGTTGGGATTTGCTTATTTTATTACCACTAATACAAAAAATGGATCATATTTTTATACTTTGTCAATAAAAGCAATTTAATGTTTTTTATAAATTTAATGTGTATATAAATTGGATTAAATATCTTCATTCGCTGATTCATGTATATATTTATATATAATTTTTATTTTTATTTTTATTTTCAGGCCCAATTTGATGCTTACAATGATTCATTTAATGAAGAAAATCTGGAGAAGAAGATTGCCAAAAAGTCTCCATATGCTTAATAGAGAAGGATTTAAAAAATAACACAAAGTATCTTTACAGATTTTAAGATCCTGCTGTTAGTTTTCACCAAAAGCAAAAAATGTTATCAAAGATCACTAATCAAAATATTTTATTGTTCATTTATCCTATTACTATATTGCTGTATTTGCATTTATTCAATTAAAGTCAAAATAAAGATGTATTAAAAAAGCCATAAACAAAATGAAACAAACATCAAGAAAAATAAAATACATATAAGTAAAACATTAACTACTGTTTCAACAATTAATAGCAATTAGTTAGCCACCTCTAATTTTATAGAAAATAACTAATTTGACAATGACAACTTGAAAATTTAATTGAAGCTGTCTTAAAAAAAGAAACTGATACTAATTTTAGCAGTGTGATCAACAGTTATTTTAATCACCATAATATCATAATATTTTATTTAATCAATAAGTTTGCCAACTGTATCCTCAGTGGATGTTCAAGAAATGTGGCCTTGTATCAGACTTGGCAAAATGCTGTGTCTGAATGAAGTAAATGTAATAAAAATTAATTAATTTCAAATTAAACAAAACAGAGTGGCAAAAGTGACAATTTTAACTTCTTAGTTAGAAATGACAAAATAAGATTGGATTAAAAATGACCATAAATTGCCTAGAAAGTAGATGATTCCTTCTTCAATCTCATGTACAAAAAATAAAATTAGCAAATATAGACTTATAGACTTCAAAATGTCCCAATGCATTTCTTAAATAGTGTAGCTGAGTTTTGCTTTGCTGTGATGGTTTCCTGTAAGGCACACTTTCTTCAAAAGTTGTTTAATACAATTTGATTCCTATTGGGAAGTACCTTTTCTTTAGTAGTGCTCTTGATCTCTAACTAGTGAACATTAATTTCACTATTAGAGAAAAAAAAACAGTATAATATTTATAGGAATAAGAAATATATGTAAATGCATATACATCTATTTATATATATGTCTGTGTGTGTGTGTGTATATATATATATATATATATATATATATATATATATATATTTTAAAAATCATGAGGTCAATTGAATCTGTTACCTTGGTTTCAACCTTACAGTATGCACATATATATATATATATATATATATATATATATATATATATATATATATATAATACATAAAATGTTAATGATCAGAGTTGAATCAGAGCAGGAAACAGAAATATTAAAAAGTGCTCAATAAAAACAAAAGTAAAAATAACATGTAGAGCTTTTAACTTTAAAAATCAGCTGAATCCACTACCTTGATTGCAACATTACAGTATCCTCAGGTGATTTTTATCAAATGACCACCTACTGATTTTTTTTTTTAAATACCTAAAGAATGCTACATTATTTATTTTCACTTGTTTTTCTTCTCTCCCCATTTTTTCTTTATTTTCTTCACATCCTCCTCCTCCTCCTCCTCCTCCTCCTCCTCCTCTCTTTCTGTTACCCCCTACATTGTGCATTTGTACATTATTTTTGAAAATAATAATATAGTGTTCTTTATTTTTTTTTTTTAATTAAAAAAAAAGATTAAGTGGTCATTTGATAAAATCACTTGAGGATACTGTAAGGTTGAAAGTGCATATATGAAAATATTTCTGTTTAAGACCATATAAATACTTTTCCTGCTACCACAGTTTCACAATATGATATTTATAATAATAAAAAAAAAATATGTGTGAATATATGCATATCTATCTATTTATCTGTATAAATATTATTATATAATAGCAATAACAATGATATCATAAAGCCAGAAATGTTGTCAGTCAGTGGAAGTCTGAATGAAAAGACATTTAAGACAAGCAGTCTTTGCCATAAAGTGCAAGTGCCTTGATTCTGGAGTTTCATAGATGAACTGTTTTGTAATCATTCTGTCCACTCATCTGGAGGCTACAGAATCAATTGCTGAAGCATCCTGATGAGTAGACAGAATGATTATTAAATGATTTGTCTACAAAACTCCAGAGTTGAGTTTCTGAATATAACATCAATCAGCTGAATGACAAATTTTATTTGTATTAATCCTATCTACTTATATATGTATGTATGTATGTGTGTATGTACGTGTGTATGCATGTATGTATGCATATGTATATATTTATGTGTGTATGTATACATGTATGTATGTATGTATGCACACACATGCCTGAGAGCATCCCTGCTGAATTGATAGAGCAAGGCAGAGGAGAGATACTGAACCTGCTTCATGCTATCTATAATTGTGGAAGAAAGGTAAAACTGCACAAGAGTAAAGAGATGTCATCTGTGTGTTCTTGCATAAGAAAGGACCCAAAAACATATACAATAACTACCACAAGATCTCTTTGTTGTGGGAAAGATCTTTACAAGAATACTTCTGAAACTTTTACTGCACCATGTTGCAGCTAACATTCTGCCTGAATCACAATGTGGTTTGAGGGTCAAATTGAGGTGCAACAGACACAGTATTTACAAAGTGACACGTTCAAGAAAAGTGCAGATAGCAACAAATGGATCTTTACCAGTGTTTTATTGATCTTGCAAAAAACCTTTCACATCATCAATAAGCCAACTCTATACTATTTGCTCCAAGAAATCCAATGTAATGATTAATAGCATGTGTCAACATTACCATGAACAGGAATTCACTGGAAGAAGTGTCCAATTTTAAATACTTAGGAGCAATCTTGTCTAAAAATGTTACCTGCAACTTGGAAATCCACACATGAATTGCCACAGCCATGCCAGTGATGGCCAAATTGACAAGAATATGGACAACAAAATCAGCTTTCAAACAAAGTACAGACTGTACAAATCACTGGTAGTCTCCATTCTCCTATATGGATGTGAAACGTGGACATTGTTGGCAGAAACCGAGAGAAGGATCCAAGTGTTTGAGAACAAATGCATGAGAAAACTCCTTGGCATTTTCTATTGGAAACAAAAACCATTGAGTTTGTGTGGAAAAGGGTTGACGGTTTTGTGGGACACCAAGAAGCTCTTCTCTCTACTGTTAAACAGAGAAAAATGGGCATGGTTTGGACACATTACAACACACAACAGCCTGTGCAAGACCATCATGCAAGGCACCATTGAAAGTAGACATAGGAGAAGGTGCAATGCAAAAACTGGTTGTAAAATGTCAAAAAATGAACAGATATGACTATACCAGAATTGCTGTTAATAGACCCTTGTGGAAAAGAGTTAGTGTGGCTTCTGCATTCGGATCTGTCTTACAATTACAAAAGTTAAGGGAATGATGATGATGATACTATTTGCTATTTTCTTTGTAAGTGTTATCTTGCAAGCATTCTCTGGCAATGAGACTGGCATATATTTCTGGTTTCACACAACACAAAAAATTTTTTTAGTATCCACTGTTTTACTATTGTAACTAAGATCTTCATATCTGACATTTATGATCTTGTCACTCACCATATATGTCATGGGTAAAATGTTGGAGATTCTGGATAGCTTTCTCTACCTAGGTAGCCCCCTATTGATTCAACACCCTCAATGACAAAGTCAGTTATAGTTATTGTTTCTAAGGCTTATGGAAAGCTTGAGTGAAGGCTTTGGTTTACAATCTGACATAAAGTTACCAACAAAAGTAAAGGTTTGCAGGGCTTGTGTCTTGACAATTTTGTTGTATAGATTTGAGACTTGGACGACCTATCACTATCCAGCACCTTTTGAGTGTTTACACCAACATTACTTATGTTCTCTGCTGAGAATTTCATGGAAATCTAATGTGCCTGATACAAGAGTACTGCAGCTGGCCAATATGATGAGAGTATTGAGTCCTTGATTATGAAACACTGACTTAGATGGTCTGAATACTTAGTCTGCTTAGAGGATATTCACATAGCAAAATACTTACTGTATGGCAAAATGGTTCACGACAAATGCCTCCAATGGAAACCACAAGAACATTATAAGGACTGTCTAAAAGATTTAATTTAAAAATTCAACAGAAACAGAAAATTAGATGATACAAAATTTGGTGAGTTGGCTGGATGGTTTGTGCACTCAAATCCAAAAACATCCATTGTCTTGCCAGCCATGGGAACAGGTCAGTTTCTTGCAAAAAGAGAGCACTTTCCCACAGTTTCTCTCTCCATTTTTCTTTCAATTCATTTTTAATCTTTGTTCTATATTAAGTGTTTCCACATTCCAAAGATAGTTATTTACACAATTAGTGTATTTTAATTTGACATTATTTTTGTTACTATAAATGTGTTTGAGTAGACATCTTCAATTTTTCAGACAGTGAAATTAATGTCCAGTAGCTTATACACTGAAAGTCTTATTAAAGAAAAGAATGTACACTACAGTTGAAAAGTCTGATAATTTTTTAAATTGGCCACAAAATTAGTTGTTTTGTACATTAACTAAGAGAAAATTATTATACATGGTTAAAAAAAATTGAGACATGATTTTTTATTAGAAGTTTTATACTATTTACATTATTTAGACTATTGTCCTCATCTTTGTTGCCATATTTATTACAATGTTTAGTCCGTTGTACACTCTGGCCTTCTTCAGGTGGTTGGAATATCAAACTGAACCCTTTATTTTGCTTGCTGGGGTAGACTGTTCTAGTTCCATGTGCCATGTCTAATGGATGTCAGTTATCAGTTATCTCCAAGTTCTCCACCGGCTTAACCAGGTATTGAACACACACTTTGGGTCCTGTCACTGGTTCTAACTAATGCCTTCATCTACTGTGCCATGTGTCCTTGAGGACACATGGCACAGTGGTTAAGGCAGTGGAGAACTTGGAGAGGGGAATTAAGCAGGAGATAACTGATAACTGACATCCATTAGACATGGCACGTGGAACTAGAACAGTCTACCCCAGTGAGCGAAATAAAGGGTTCAGTTCGACATTCCAACCACCTGAAGAAGGCCAGAGTGTACAACGGCCGAAACATTGTAATAAATATGGCAACAAAGATAAGGACAATAGTCCGAATAATGTAAATAGTGTACATAATACTTCATCTCAGAAATATAGACAGATAGAAATTTTATTATGACAAAAAGGAAAAAAGCATTTTTTGATTAAATTTTGCTCTCGTCAAAATATTCTCCTTTAGTCTTGATTACTGCAGCACAAATCTTTTGCATTCATTGCAAAAGTTTCTCAAAGTATAAGTTTGATAATTGATTCCATTCTTTTTTCAATGACTCTAAGAACTCTTTTTTGTTTATTTTTTTTTTTTCACTCTTCTGTCAAGTTCATCCGATGCTAATTCTGGCGATGGCTTCAAACTTTTGAACTGTAGTGTACCTGACAAGAGGTACATTCTTTTCTTTAATAAGACTTCCACACTCTAGTTTGGTAGACATTAATGTCACTGTTTAAAAAATTGGGGTATTTACTGAAACACATGTTTAATAAAATAATGTTTAGTGTAATAGTCAGTCTTCAAAACAGTTACTTAATCCTCAAAAGCTGTGGCCATTGATCTTCCTGATGACTTTTAGGTCTTGAATTTTTTTTTTTTTTTGGTTACTGCATAGGTTGTGGTTTAATTTTGTGGTTCTAGGGGTATAACCATTTTTAATCAAGAGTGAAAAAAATGTCATAAAAATGTTTGGATCATACTCATGGATTTCTTTAGGACTTTTCTTACACAAGAAAATGAATTTCAAAATAGTTGATAGTTCAATACTTGAAAATTACACATTTTCTATTCGATTTAACAAATTAAAAACATGTGCAAATATGAACAACTTTAATGAAAAAGCAATAGTCTCCACCCAGAAACTCTTACCCCACAGACAAAATGTTACTTGTCCCTTCCTACTCTATCGCTATTATTATGGTAGATTTTCAAATTAGTTATATTCCTTAGACCCACAAGTTGAGATCTTCATAATGACGACCTGGTATGTCATGTCCATGGTGGTAAACCATCTCTCCATTCTTCATGTTCTTTCATTAATGAGAAAATTACACTTGGACAGCTTCATCTCTTGAACTATTGCTTTATAGGACAAACACCCAGGCAGATGCTTCTCTGGCATCTACAATCTTGGTTTCTTTAAATCCATAGTCAACCATTATCTATTATTATTATTATTATTATTATTATTATCTATCCTACATATTCCCATAATACACACTTTCTCCTTCCTGACTGCTCTCTTATAATAACCTCACTCAGTAACTCTTTACCTTGAGTGGCTCTTGGGCCTTGTACTGAGTGAGATAACAATAAAAAAATGAAAAAAAAAAGAGGGATTACATTTATTATGACAAAATATTTAGATTTAAGTGACATGGGTGGGATAGAAATGTTCTAGCACCCACTTGTATATAATAATAAATATATAATGAAATAAATATAATAATAAATAGATATTTAATACAGTATGGAAAAACGATATATATATTTTTATATATCATGAATGATTTCAGGAAAATATATGACAAAGTTGAAAATTTTTAAAAATTTCAGCATCTTCTCTCCATGTGTATGTGTAATCATATCAATGTAAATATAATTTTTGGTACAATGAGGTTTTGCGGGAACAAAATATGTTGCATGAAAAATATATTCCACTTTGTCATAAATTTTTCCTAAAATTTAATACATTGTAATAATTAAATATATATAGGATATATATTTATTAAAATAAAATACTTAAATTTAATAAAAAGTGAAACATATTGATAAACATTTCAAATTTGTTCTTTATCTTATCATTCTGCTGGATTCTCTATTTTGAAACTCATAATAATAATAGATAGGCAAAAATAAAGGATTAATAGATTAGATAATACAAGATAGATGAAGCTTTTAATAAAAGTTAAACATGTTAGATTGATAAATTTTTCCTATTTGTTCTTTATCTTATCATTCTGCTGGATTCTGATCCCATATTTAGATCCCAACTCATAGATAGATATAGATAGATAGATGAAGTTTGCCTAAATAAACAGAAACATAGATTGAGATATGATTTGATCTTATCATTCTGATAAACCCAACTCATAGATAGATAGATGAATAAATTAAATAAAATTTTAATGATTAAACATGTTAGATGAAGCTTGATAAAAAAGTTAAACATGTTATTGATATTTATCTATTTGTTCTTTATCTTATCATATTTAATTAATATTTATAATATATATTTAATTACTATATGTAATATATATATTTAATTAACATATATAATATATATATATTATTATACATAATATATATTTAATTAATATATATATTTAATTAATATATATATTTAATTAATATATATATAATATATATACTATATATAATATATATATTTAATTAATATATATATTTAATTAATATATATATAATATATATACTATATATAATATATATATTTAATTAAAATATATAAATTGAGAGATTCAGGAAGACATTACTAATATTTGATTTCATTTCTAATATAGACAATTTAAACTAATTAACAAAATGTAGAATTTATATGTTTAATTATTTCTGTCTATAAATATTCCTGTTGAACAAAGATGATAGAGAAATTTAGACTACTGATGGGCTCACCACTCTGTGGAGTACTAGCATGTTTCATAATTACAAATATTGTTTATAGATATATGATGACACAAATAATATGAAATAATCTATATATTATATACTGTAAGAAATCAAAATAAAATATAGAAAAGATATGCACATTAGTTTTATCAAAACATTATAGATAGCATATTAAAAAAAAATCCCAAAAAACAGGAAAATTAGTTGACAATTTTATACATAAAATGTTTTAGTTTTTTGTTTTTGGAGACAATTTTAAGTCAATTTATGACTTTTATTTATTTATTAATTTTCAGCAAATGAGGGAATATAATTAACCAAAAACAGTTACATACACAATCCTTAAAAATGAATTTAGTAACACTTGAATGTACTTGGGGGAAAATATAAACAAAAATGAACTTTGGTAAATTTACCGATTATATTAAACAACTAATTCAGAAATTTTAAAAGGTTACTAAAAATTGGATAGACAGACCTTATCAATATTATTCAACCAAATATGTTTGAAAGAATTCTTGCTGCCTAAATAGACCTTATTTAAAAATATATATAATAAGTATGCCTGTTAAGTATATTAGATATTATAAGATGTTAAGAATTTGATTTTTTTATGACTACAAAAAATATAATTTCTCCAATTCCAAACAAGCAACACATTTTGTCGATTAAATAGCATTGTGTTATGGTTAAGAATTTTTCAGGAATGTCTTAGATAATTTCCTAAATAGGTAAAATTACTTATTTTGTTAACCATTGACTGAAGAATAGTTTATCATGGTTCAAATCAATGAAATTATTTTTGCTTATATTTTTACTAGACCATCTTATTTTCTATGTAGTGAAAAGATTAAAATTCGTTTAAAATCTAATAAAGCTGTGTATTATAAAACTAGAAACATTGATTATTTTAAGTGTCATTTATATCCAATTTAAATAGAATATGATTCAATATATAGAAATAATTAATAGTTTAACTAATACAAATTATTGAAATAAAAAAAAAAATTCCCATTTAAATCTCTGTAAGACAAAGCAATATTTTTTTAACAAATCAAAATAAAAACAAAATTATAAACTTAATAAATTATTCTCGTCTCCAGCAAGTTTTTCCTCATTTTCAGCCATCATAATTTTTATTCTTTGATTGCAAAAGTTAAATTCTACACATTTTAACTTAGTTTAACCTAGCCCTATTAAAAATAAAATGATTTTTAGTGATCTCGAATGACTTGCAACCATTTAGATGAGTTAATAAGAAATTGTCATCTATGTTTAATTTTATTTTGTGCCAGAATTTGTGTTTTTACCATAGTAAGTACATTATTTACCATCAAAAAAAGGTCGATGTTTTAAAATCATTCTGCTTCTGCTATACTGGTAGATGAGTTATTGGTACTATATTATTGGTACAATACTAATAGCTAAACATTTTTCTCTGACACTACTCCATTAATGACCCCTGAAGTATATATCTATGATTATCAATGTTTAAATTATTATTAGATATGAAATTAATGTCGAACTATAAATTTAAATTTGGTTGTGTTGTCAGTTAAATGTTAAATGTTTTTCATATCTCTAAGCCAAATATGCATGCATGCTGTAAGAAGGAAAATTGTGTGAATTCTTTTGAAGATGAATATTTGTTTTGTCAAAGAATACCCCTATTTAAATGTTGATAAATACTTTTACTATATATGTATCATATTACCTACTTAAACACATATATGCAATAACACACAGGGTGTGTAGAAACATTATTTATGTGTTCAAATTTCCTTAAAGGAACTGTATTCCTGATCAAACCAAATTCATAAATAATCACATTAGTCACACTACTACAGGCCTATCCAAACACATTATGTTACACCTATCCAACCACAGATTTATTAAGACCCATTTAAACACACACACACACAAACTTACCAGACTCCATCTGAAACATACTAGTAGAAAAAACAAGCATAATAACCTCATCCACATGTAAAAATAGATTAAAAATAATGGAAGCCTTAATAATTAAAAAGAAAAACCAACACTCGTTAATATTAACTACAAACACAGCCACAAT
>CAHIKZ030001427.1:535000-545000 GCA_903632075.3 Acanthosepion pharaonis | reverse complement strand
TAATAATTAACCCAATGTAGAATTTACATATCCAATAACAGGAAATATTATTCACGTAGAAATGATAAATATATAAATAAACATGATGATAAGATAAAGAACAGATATGAAATGTTTTTGAAGTGAACATGTTTCATTTTTATTAAAGTTTTATCAGAGAACGAGATATAGTGAAAAAGAAAGAAAGAAATTCTTGTATTTTTTAATTTTGTCAAAAAAGTAAAAAAAAATACCAAGATTTCTTTTTGATATTCTATACTTTTTTTTTTTTTTTATATATTTATATATATATATATATATATATATATATATATATATATATAGTATAGTATAGTATCAAGAACCAGAATTGCTGGTTCTTTTTCTGGGTGAAAGGCCTTTTGGGCAGGCAGATTTTTGTCATAAAATGCTTGATATCACAGCTATAAAAAGATATCAAATTACACCAAACCATACATAAATATAGAAAAATTGAGAAATAGCAGCAGAGAAGACAACAAGCCCTGAAGAGTGAACATATTATATTGAACAAACACCACTCAGCTGAGAGATAAACTTCTCCAAATTAATTATATATATATATATATATTTATTTATTTTATATATATACATATGTATATATATATATGTAAATATATGCATATATATAAATATATTTTATTTATTTATTTTATATATAGATATATATATAAATGTATATATATATATGTATATAAATATATATATGTTGCATATAAATAAACACACAAGAATGAATTTTCTATAGCCTTTCTGCATTGCAATTTGACATATATGCACATACAATCGAATATATACACATTTAATGAAATATATACACATACAATCAAATATATACATATCAAATATGTACATATACAATGAAATATATACACGTACAATCAAATATATAAATATACAACGAAATATATACATATACATTCTAATATATGCCTATACAATCAAATATATAGACATTCACTAAAAAATATACACAATCAAATATATATGCTTACAATGAAATGTATATACATTCAATTAGATATATACATTCAAATATATACAAATTCAATCAAATATATACACATATAATCAAATATATACATATACAAGGAAATATATACGCATTCAATCATATATATACACATTCAATCGAATATATACACATTTAATCAACTATATATATCTTCAATCAAATGTATATGCTTACAATCAAATATATACACATACAATCAAATATGCACACATTCAATCAAATATATAGACATATAATCAAATATGTACACAAACAATCAAATATATACACTTCCAAATGAAATATATATACTTTCAATCAAATATATGCATATACTATCAAATATATACACATTCAATTGAATATATACATATACAATCAAATATATACAAATTCAATAAAATATATATACATACAATCGAATATATACACATACAATTGTTAATATACAATCAATACATAGAATCAAATATATACACATTCAATCAAATATATACAGATGCAAACAAGTATATAGACATATAATCAAATATATATGCAATGAAATATATATTTTCATACAAATATATATTGCTATAAAAAATATTACATACTTACTTACAAATATATAAATACAATCCATCAAATATATGCATATACAATCAAATATATACACATTCAATCAATATACACATTTAATCAAATATATACACATATAATCAAATATATATATGCATTCAATCAAATATATACACATACAATTAAATATAACGCATACAATGGTCTTTAAAGTACAAACTGCGGATTAGTTAAACTATTAAATAAATCAACTTTACAAATAAAGCATTTCTGTATAGTTGTGCATGTCATGTTCATATTTCTAACATAATAATAATAATAATAATAATAATAATAATTTTATTTGTAAATCGATCAAAATAAATATATGGATTTAAGAAGGTTATATTCTATATCTTGTTTTGAGAAGATATACACTTTAATTAAACTCATTTTCCTAACATACTTTTCTCAAAGAAACTAACTTTAAATGTGACTCTCATGTGGAATATTTTTTTAAACTTATTAAAACAGAAAATGTTGATTTTAAAATAACCATTTTATTAGTCTTGACATTAGTATGACATTAGTAAGGTAAGTTACAATCTGTAAAGGTGAAGTTTTCATAAAACGATATAAAGAAAAACAATAACAAATATAAAATAAAATAAATAATAATTATGAAAAAAGAAAGTAAAGAGATAAAGAAAACAAAACCAAAAAACTTGTTAAAAAAAGGAAAGAAAAATTTTGAGGTTATAAAAGAAATAAACATTCTTTGTATTAAAGCATTTAATTACATTTTATTTTTAAATGAACAATTAATAAAAATTTAGATTGATTTTCAAAATTAAATCCAAATTTTTCTACTTATAAGTTGTTATATATAAAACATAATTGGCTAATAATTTAAATTATTATTATTATTCTTAATTTGCAAAAAAATCTCTCTCTTTGTATAGATATATATAGATATACGTATACAGATATATATTCTTGCATTGTATACATGCATACATATATACAATATATGTATATAAGAAACAATTCTGATCAAAAACACTAAAATTCTGTATAAATCACATTACCAGGAACAAGTTGCTATTAGTCAGGCCAGTATATTAAATATCTCTTTCCTACAGTATTTACATTAGTCGGACTATTGTCCTCATCTTTGTCGCCATATTTGTCACAACGTTTCGGCTGTTGTACGCTCCGGCCTTCTTCAGGTGGTTGGAATTTCAAACTGAACCCCTTTATTTCGATCACTGGGGTAGATTGTTCTAGTTCCCCGTGCCATGTTTGATGGATGTCAGTTATCAGTTATCACCTGCTAATTTTCCCTCTGATTTAACCGGGTATTGAACTCACACTCTTTGGGTCTGTCACTGGATCTAACCAACACCTTTATCCACTGTGCCATGTGTCCTTGAGGGTATGAATTTCTGGGTATTATAAATCTAATGTTTCAGCAATCATTTTTTTACCAGTGCTCATATTGCAATTTTTTTTTGTTATCATTGCATGTTTTTACCAGAGCTCATATTGCAACTTTGTTGTTATCATTGCTTTTCTCTGGCACTCCTTATTACTGGTTCCCATATTGTATTTATTTCTATGCTTGGTCGGCTCAGGAGATTTTTGTGGCCTAGCATATGTGCTGATTCCTTAAGTTTACGAATTTTCCAATGGTGTTCCTTGTCTATGATCTCAACATGATCCCACAGAGGGCGGTGATCTCCATTCTCTCTCCATATGTGGTCAGCCACGCCTGATTTTTCCACTTCCCCTCGTGTTACAGCTTTCTGGTGTTCTTGAAGCCTTTCCTTGAGGGGGGGCGGCCTGTCTCTCCTTTATATTCCTTTCCGCAGCTGCACGGGATAGCGTACACACAGTCTTTAGTCATGTTCTCCTCTATGGGGGGGTCTTACTCATTTCAGATATCTGCGAAGTGTTGTCAAGCTTTTGAAGGTTGTCCTGATGTTATATGGACCGCAGATCCTTTGTATTTTCTCTGATAACCCCTTTCACATAAGGCAGGCAGACTGTTTTCTGAGTGTTGTTGTTGTTTGTCAAGTTGTACTCCTTATCCAAGTTTTGGGGGCTGCTGCACTGTTCCAGGGTAGTTGTTAACAAAGTTGTTTTTTTAATATTTTATTAAGGTACCTTTTACAATTCTTTAACTAACTAAAGCTCTGGGTGAATGCTATATTATCACTTTTGCTCAATTCTTTTTTATAAGGACATTCCCCGCCAAGACGCAAAATATTCAATGAAAATGGAGTTGAAATTGACGTTGGAGGATACATGATGTCAGGATTTAATGGGTATATCAATCCATTATGGGTCATTCAATGTCGATTAGTATTCCAATTTTCAGGAAAATGTAAAATGTTAGCATTTTCCATTGATGAACTTTGTCGAATATCTTATTGAAACATGGTCCATAGAAACTTTCCAATCTATTTTTAGAAAAAAATGTATGAAAGTTCATATCATATAAAATTTTATTATATATTTAAATTTTGGAATACAGTTTTTCTTTGATAAAATTGTTTTATATATAAATAATTAAAGTTCTTTCCAACTTGTTTCATAAATTGGGTATTTAATATGGCATATTAAATTTTGATTATATTCTTTATCTATAAATATTACATGTTTTTATTATTTTCAGTGATTTATTTTTGAAAAAATTTTGCTATATCTAGGGAAATTAAAAATAAATAAATTAATATATATTTACAAATAAAATTTGGATTTTGATGTATAAATATGTATATATATATATATAAAATATAAAACTGTTGTTTTGATTTTTTATATATATATATATAAATTCAATAATATCTGGTATGTGAAATTCGAATTTTCCATTTCTGAAAAATTTGCATGATATTTATACTAATGTTCTATTTGTAAATTTTTTTAAAATATCATCTATCTTTTTTCTAGAATATTCATGTCTATATCTAGATTATTATTCTAATTTAAAAGTTTTCAAAATCTAAATTTATTTTATATCGATCTCAGTCTTTTCAATATCTAAATATCTAAATTATCTATGACAATTAAATAAAAGATTCATACAAACTAAAGATAGTTAAATGTAATTAAAATCTGATTATAGATAAATATATTAAAACATTGATTTA
The DNA here is from genome assembly GCA_903632075.3 of Acanthosepion pharaonis. Lineage (NCBI taxonomy): Eukaryota > Metazoa > Mollusca > Cephalopoda > Sepiida > Sepiidae > Acanthosepion > Acanthosepion pharaonis. Next base: position 540,296 of record CAHIKZ030001427.1, on the reverse strand, counting down.
TAAATGAAAATTAGATATTATAAAGAATTGTATATATATTTTATTTCTGAATGAGAAGATGATAGATTTGATAATAAATCATGAGATAGATAGATTTTTTATTTTAATATTATTTTTTCGAAAAATGAAAAAAAAATGATGATAAATGTGAATTGAGATGAATATAAATATTAGATGTGAAATATAATAATATTTAGATTTTTCCTCTCGTGAATAGATAATAATTCAATTTGATTTGAACCAATTTGAATAGTACTTTTGAATAGATAGATGAAATTTGAGATAGATAAATGAGAAGATACTATTCAATAGATAATATAATATAGATGGAGAGAAATCAGTATTTTTTGATAAATGGATTGAAGTATTATTTTTAATTTGAATAATGTGAATTTTTTTACCTTAATGAAAGATAGATTTAGAAAGATTGACCAAGCTAGATACAATGGAAGGAAATAGTTATGGTGAAAATCTGTGAAATAATTGTCATTGTAGTGAAATTGGTCACTTTCTAAACTCTTGTCAAATATATCAACCTTAATCACAATTTTATTTTAATATTTTCCAATGTTTATACATCTCATCTATTTACAGAAAACACAAATGACTAAAACAACAAGTTATTTAAAAGAAAAAAAAAAGTTATTTTGAAAAATATCAATAATTATTTTGATTATTTTCATTTTTCTCTTTTCTTTATAATAATTTTCTTTTATTAATGCAACTGGCTTAGTATTTTTTTTCATCTGATTTAAAACTAGATGTTGTTGAGAACAGTTAAGTTTATATAGCACTCATCCAATTTTTTGAAATTTTTTTTTTTTATTATTTTAATTAAATTTTGTTAAAAAAAATATCTATAGATATATATAGATATATATATATATTTAAAATGTTATTGAATTAAAAAAAAATTCTAATTTTCTTCTTTGTAACAATTGCAGATAAATAAATATACATTGTTGCAGCAAAATGAGAAAAAAACGTTTCTTTTTTTATTAATCTTTTTAAAAAATTGATTTGCAGTTTTAATTTTTTTTATTTTTACTTGCTATATTGCGGTTGAGATAATTATATAAATGTCCTTTGTGTAAGATGTTTGTGCTCAAGCTCAATTAAAAATTTTGATTAAAATATATAAATTTTTCTGATGTATATTGATATTCCTTCCTAAAAGTATAAAAGGTTTGTATATATATAAATATCCTCATATTCAATATATCATATATCTTTTTTGTATATAGATGTAGAGGTTTAAAATAAACTTATAATTTTTTTTAAATGTTGTACTTTCTATGAATTTTTAAAAAAAATATTTTTTATCAATTTCTTTCAACTTAAAAAAATTTTAAATTTGGTTAAATTTTTTGTCTTAAATTATTTGTAGACAGTCTAAAGAAAAAAAAATTTAAATGAAAAAGTCTGTCTTCTGAATGAGATTATAATTCATTTTCAAATTTTCATTTTTAATTTTGCTCAGTTAGGATTTTTAGGATTTTTTTTTCTTGGCAAAATCAATACCTATTTTGAAATGATGATGATGACGACAGTGATGATGATGATTTCTTTATAATATACACAAATATTTCAGTTAAAAATTTTTTTATATATATCTTCAGAAGATGCATTTTTATCTTCTTTTAATTTAGGTAAACAATGAACACATATCAATTAATTCATATTTGATATGTTTAATATTAAAAAATTAAAAATTATTTGGTTATTAAATGGAATAATTAAATGAAAGTTGGTCATGAACAATAATACTTTTATAAAAGAACAAAACATATAAATTAATTATTTTAATATTAAGTCAACTGCTTTAATCAAATTAAAAAATTATTTAATGATTCTCAATTATTTTAAACATACAGATTTTATTAATTTTTTTATTTAAAAAGATGAATTTTTACCCATTATTGTCTTCAGGTATATGAGATAATATATATAATATATAAAAAAGAGAGAAAAATGAAAAGAAAAAGATTGTCTTGTATTTGATTGACAGTTACTTAAATTGGTGTAATTAAATAAAAAGTAGTCTAAAAAGTAATAAAATTCAAAGTATTCTATTGTGGTTGATTAAAGGTTTGAAATTTTAGGCCAATTAGTGGAAACTACACAACACAAATTTTAAACCTATTTCTTTTTTTTTTTAAATAATTGCATTTCTCTCAATTCTCATTTTAATCTGTTTTTGATAAATCCTTCATAAAAAAAACTTTCAAAACATATATATATTTTTTTAGAATGTCCTAAGATAAAACTAAGAAAAATTCATTTTCATGGTGGTTGTAGCTGATGGCATAAAACTGTTTAATACCAACAGAAGATAAGAGGACATGAAAAATAAGCAGAATTTGTCAGAATTTGAATTTTCTTTGACTTAACTGATTGCATGTTCTAGTCTCAGTTTATTTCAATGATCCATCTGCACAAGGGCTAATTACTTATATCATTGTAAGATTTCTTCCAGTATTAATGATTTGGGAGAATCTCTTCCAGGTTTTTTTAACTTAATTTCTCAGAATATCCATAATATATATTATCTATTTATCTATCTATTTATTTTAAACTATATATATATATATATATATATATATATATATATATATATTATATCTTTTCTTATTGTCATTTTCATTTAATATAGACAATTTTCTGAAATTTTTTCAAATATTTTTATATATATATATATATATATATATATATTATAAAATCTGATTTTTTAAAATAGTTTTTTTGTTCAAATATTCATCTCAAATCAGTAGCCCAACCCTGGGCTTTACATTTTTGTTTATATGTTCAATAATGAAATGATTAAAAAAACATATATACTGGGTGTAACAGCATAATTGTCCATACCAAAAAATATTTAATATCTAAATAAACACTAAACTAATTATGTTTCGTTTTCCAGGTTTTCAGATAAGACATTAGCAATCTTGACACCATTGTCATAAGAATCACTGAAAAATCCTTTTAATTATTCAGCTAGAAAGAAAACAGGTTAAAATTGTCTCGTTTCAGCCCCACTATGTTTTCCCAATTGAGCAATGGCGTGAGGAAAAACATCACTCAGGCCTTCAGTAATGGTACAAACATTCATATTCTGGCTTGCATTTTCAAAGTTCATTCAATAACCATCCAGAGAATGGTGAATAAATTTAAAAAAGAAGGAACAGTAGAGAGGAAAACTGGATCAGAAGGTCACAACAGGAAGAGGGATCATCATTTCAACTTCTAGCTAATGTGCTCAATTAGAAAAGATTCAACTCAATCCATAAGCCATTTGGCATGTGAGAGAGTAGTTTCAGCTATGACATCCCACCCAAAGAGGAGTGAAAAAATACTTGAAAATGAAACCATACATTGAATTAAATGGAAAATGATCCCAAATTATATATATATAAGGTATATATATATATATAATACACACAAAATGACACACAATACATATATATATATATATATATATATATATATATATATATATATATTTAAATATTTATTTATTTCCTTCATGAGCTTTCTGATCCTTAGCTTATGATTAATTAATGATGAACATGTCATTTTCGTTTATGATCGATTTCATCAAGATTCTTATATTAAGCTTGGTGAGTAATTATACATTCTTATTTGCTCAAAGTATCCAACAGTGTTATAAAATTCTTTAAGAATTCCAGTAAGATATTCAATTCTAAGACACAATGGTTCAAAGCTTAATCTAACAAATGAACAATTTTGCTGTAACATGATTTGGACAATTTTGGTGTTACACCCGATATATATATATATATATATATATATATATATATATATTAAGCATCTCACCCCAAGCAAGGTGGGTGTGGCACTAGCAAACAAGGGGTTACAGAGGTTAAGAAACAAGAGTAAAGAGGCATGTTTGGGGAGAGGATAAAGAGAAGGACAGGGAAAGAGATCAAGTTATCAGAATATGTCGATTGATATTACACTTGAATATTTGAAGATCGGGGAAACCAGTAAGAGGAAACAAATTCCACTGTTGGGAAGTGCAAGAGAAGAATCTGTTTGAGTAGAAGAGATGGTTACATTTAACTGTTTCAACAGTGAAAGGATGGGACTGATATGCCAACTCAGTAGCTCGCTTAAATTCATGCAGTCTGGGATATAATGAAAACAACTCATCAGAACAGTTGCTGTGAAAATACTTATAGAAGAGAGAGAAGGAAGCCACGGCACGTCTGTGAGAAAGCAACTGTAGACCAGATGCCAGATCAGGACCTATCACATTGCATATACGTCTCTGGTTTTTGCCAAGGACTTTGAGACTTACAGTGAGGGAACCAGAGAATTTAACACAGCAATATTCCATGCAAGGATGGATGCCTGATTATACATCAGATTTAAAGGATGGACTCAGACGAGGAAAACTTTCTGGTACGACACAGGTAACCAACTTTTCTTGTGGTAGATGAAGCTATTTAGTCTATGTATTTGTTTTACTTCATGTCAGTGGACAGCATGAGATGAAGCAGGCACGAGGCACTCTTGAGGAGTTGGACATCAGCCATTTTGATGGAAGACAGGGAGGTTTCTCTATGGTGGGTAAATGAGAGCAGTTTAATTTTGGAGGCATTGAAGTTTACAAACCATTTCCTACCTCAGTCAACCACAGATTGGAGGTCTTTTTTGAGACTGGTAGCCAGGTTAGTTTTTTTTGTTATTGGTACCAGATTTACTACTGAAGCAGAAGTAAATAGTAGTGTCGTCCATGTAGATGCCTTCTTGGAAACTAATGACATCTGGAAAGTTGTTAATGAATACTAAATCAACACTAAATTAAGGAAAACACTAGAAGTTAATCAATGGAAAAACATCAAAGGCATCACTAGCTGGCATGAAAACAAAACAAAAACAAAGCTACTTTCATCCAGTTTGATATAATAAACTTCTACCCCTTCATCACATAAAATAAATTGAATGAAGTAATACAGCTGACACAACAGCACATAAAAATCACAGATGATGAAACAAAAATAATTAAACATTAACGGAAATATTTATTATTCCACAACAACGAACCAAGGGCAAAGAACAAAATAACTCATGTAACAAAGGGAAGTTATGACAGAGATGAAACCTGTGAACTGATAGGTATCCTTATCTTTTCAAACCTAGCCAGAATACTTGAGAAAAGAGACGATGGTAATTCTAATAAGAGAACTTAATGGCCCTAAAATAGATATGAGAAGCACAATAAATCAATTAAAAAAAAACGTTTATACAATCATCTCTTATCCTTTACTAATGC
>CAHIKZ030001427.1:395000-530000 GCA_903632075.3 Acanthosepion pharaonis | reverse complement strand
ATAGGCAGTTCTTATTATCTTATTTTCTTTCACCTAATAAATAATAAGGCATATATCGACTTATATGATAAAAAATATATATTTTTATAGATGTTTGTGGGTTTGGAATTTTCGTTTTTTTATATATTAGATAATGTTATTTTTAACCATTTTTATCTATGTATATTTGCCCGTATAAGTTATATTTTAATAGGTGGTTAGCATTCATTTAATAACACTTTCAGTCTTGAATATTTCTTGGTTGGGGTATCAAATTGTCTAGGTCAATGTATGTGGATGTGTGTACATGTATTTATCGGTGTCTATGTGTATAGAAAATGCATGCACATTTAATTGTGTATGTATGTATGTATGTATGTATGTATGTATGCATGTGTTCGTATTTTTTTTTATAAAGGGCCGTGGAGATGTTTCCTGTCTCGTCACTTTTTTTTGTGTGTATATATCTAAATATGTCTGGGTGCTTATGTATTATAATCTGGGTGTGTTTGTATTGTTTTACGTGAGAGGTTAGCACCCCACTCACATACTCGGGATTAAAATGTATACATTTTGTCGGGAAGACCAGCTGATATTAGCGTCTATTCTAACGTAATTTCAATGAAGAAATAAATTGAATAACATATATATTTTTTCTTTTCTCCTCAGTAATTTGATAATTTTAAACTTAATAGAGATTAAATTTAGATTTTAAAATTGGTAATTTTTTTATTTTTGATTTTAATATCAAATTTTATCATATAATTTAATACTTATTGGTTAGAATAAATTTTAGTATAACCCCAACTTTAAAGCTCTTAATAGCTATTATAACCTTACTTCGTTGTCAAGTTTTTTGAATTCTCCTATACTTGTGTTTTGATTGGTAATTCTAGTTTTTGTAACAGAGTTTTACCCTTGCGAAGGATCGTTAATTAATTTGAAACTTTTAAAACCATTTATTTTACATTCAACATCATCACTTGATAAGACACTGAGGGTGTTGAAACAAAATGGCTATTTTTGTAGTGATTTTATAACATATTTATGTTATAATTTTTAAATAAATAATTATATATATATATATATATATATATATATATATATATATATATATATATATGAACATGTAGCATATAGGTAAAACATGGGTTTTAAAAAAAGGAAAACGTGGGATCTTTTCTCGGTCTTTACTCAGCGATGGAAACGATAAAAGGGAATCAGCGAAAAACAGACGCAAGACGATGGATTTCAAACTAAAACATTTATTTATAAATACAGGAACAGGAAAGGAAGAAAAAGAAAATTCATTTAACAAAGTGGAAAGGGATCATGAAGGAACATAAGGTACGAACGAATACATACATATATATATATATATAACCAACCCTCAGTAGCGTCTGAACATGTGAATCGCAGAAGGAGAGCCTGATGGTGCCTGGAATCCACTTATGGTCAACCGCCTGATAGCTGCGGGATTTTGGAACCAGGTCATGCTCGGGTCGGGTCGTCCTTGGCTTGTGGGTGGATGAGAAAGTAAAGGGGGAAAGAATTTGGAAGAGAAGAGGAGGGCATGGCTGATCATAGAACATATTCGCTTGCAAGTTGAAAGCATTGGATTGTATCTATTTTTATTTATTTTTTTATAACTAAATATTTTTTTACTAGAATTTGGGATTTTTCTTTGGGGGTGCTTTTTAGCCCTACGCATATATGGATAATGGAATCGTAAGACGTCACAATATATATATATATATATATATATATATATATATATATATATATATATATATATATAACATGTGTGTTTATGTGTGTGTGTTGTGTTTTTGACAAAATTAGGATTTATTTGAAATAATCACAATTAATTCACCAAATCTTGAAGAAACCTCAACAGAATGCAGAAAGCACTGTGTGGTCGTTTCGTCCTATATTTGGGACTCATCAGTAGTGCGCATCCACTACTTAGAATTGAAACCCGGACCGTTACGATATGAGTCAAACGTCATACCCACTATACCAATGGGCCTCGGTGACGAATTAGACTCGATATAGATATTTCGTGGTGGAACTCATCTTTCTCTTACCCATAGGACTGTGCCCCTCACGAGCCATGACTACTATCACCAATCCTCTCCAACTGGAGCATTAAAGAAATTAAGGAAACTCGTAACAATCCTCATTCCCTTACCAGTGGCATGTCTAAAGAATTTCAAAATTCATTTTGATCTCACTTTGATTTCTGACACAGGGATTTAACTTACGATCCTCTCTAACATCCACCAGGCCATATTTCACATGTTTTTTCAGCTGTTCGACTATATTTTCTAATTAGAACTTTTCACAGAATATTCAATATTCAGGCAAGGCCTACTGATCTACTTAGTAGCATTTATTCTTTCAATTTTTATTCTTTATCAGCACACATATTTATCAATGACATGGCAAGAAGTGATAGTTCATAGTTAACAACATGCTTCCATGAATCGAATAATTAGTTCTTGTCGACACTCCATGGAAGGTCACCATTTGCTTTTTCTGGTTTGTCTGCCTTTTCTTAGGCTTCTTCGATGCCTTTTGTCGCTGCAAATATGAGAATATTATCGACAGATTTCCTAACATCTTTTCTTATTGATGTGAAGCTTATGGAAGTAAGGATGAATTTACATGTGAAGAGGTAAATCAAGCAGAGAGAAACATGTAATAAAAAAAGGATCTCATGCCAGACTTGCATGAAAATGCAAACATAAAAAAATACATTAAACAAAATGAAAACATATAAGAGAAACAACGAACTTATCTGGTTCTTTTACTTTAATGTCTCTTATATCTATTTCTTCTTTTCCTTTCTCTTTTTCTCCTTTTCCTTTTCTCTCTTTTTCTCTTTTTCTTATAAGCGTCTCTTTTTGAGGGCTTTTCTTTCTTTTTCTTTCGTTTCGTCTAAACGGGCTTGAAGATAACGAAAAATTGAATAATCTTCTCTCTCTCTCTCTCTCTCTTAATCTCTCTCTCTTGTTCTCTCTCTTTCGTCTCGATAGCTTTTGTACGCCGAGGGAAATTTTTTTGGTTAATTTTCAAAAAAAACCATTTTTTCATCGATCATTCGTTAAGTTCGAAGAAGGACCTTTTTTCGCATGACCAATTTTTTTAACTGCTTATCGCGTTCATAACGGTCTCATTCGAAGATGGACTCACTTTTTATAAGAATAATCTATATTATGCCCTTCCAATATTAAATACATGGACAATTCAGACTTTTTTCCTTTTAATTATTGAAAACTATCGCATCTATATTAGAAATAAAGTCCGTCCAGCCCGAAAGTTTTTATAGGACTTTTTTCCCCCATAACCATCGCAGGACTATCGCATTTATAGCGGACGCGTCCGTCCAGCCCGAAAGTTTTTATAGGACTTTTTTTTCCCCATAACCATCGCAGGACTATCGCATTTATAGCGGAAGCGTCCGTCCAGCCCGAAGGCTTGGACAGGACAAACTTCTTCGTTTAGCTAAATGGAATCGAGTATCTTCTCCTTTCAATATTCCTTATTTTTATTTTTATAAAAAGAATTTTCTCATTGTGAGCGAAACGAGGTCGCTGACCCATTCTCTCATATGCGGGGTCAGAGAGAGTTTAAAAGTGTTTCAGTTTTTCTAAATGGAATAAATCCGGCTAAATCATGTTGTCAAAGAAAGTGTACAGTCTGATTAATATCTGTCGACATTCGATTCTATCTTATCTCTTTGCTAGGTAGATCGCTTCGTTCTTTTTCTTGACTGTTTTTTACTTCTTTCTTCACTGGATTTTACTCTTTGGATGGACCTTAATGGTAGAGCCCTTCCTACCTCTTCCCTCTTCTTTACCTTAATTGCTTTGCTGGCCTGATTAACCAACACAATACGTATCACCTTGATGGCAACTTTTTAGGACTCGTACACAACTTGAATTCTTCGCCTAGGGTGCATTTTATTTTTGTTATAATAGGTTCAGGTTTCCTTTCTTCCCAATAAGTGTATGGTCCTGCATACTGATAGTCAACATGTAATTGTATTTGTGGAAAAACAAATTGTCATTGGTAAAAAATCCCACACTGGGTTAACTCCCAAAAAGAAATCTGAAACCTCAATATAAATTATTGTATATATATTGTATATATGTATATTCAAAAATTCCCAATATAATTTGCTATCTTCAATGGTTCCTTGTTTATTTTTCCAACTGATCAAATTTTATTTTTCTTTTTAAAAAAATGTAAAGCATCACAAAAAGCTAATTACCTGGTCCTCTACTATTAAGGACAATGAAAACGCCCCGTGTCTATCAAAAAAATTCATTGATTTTTTTCCCTTTTCCATAGCCTCACAGGAAAGTTCCTTTTCTTATATTTTTATAAACACTTTGACTATTTAAACTGGGCCAAATGTCTCTTTGCGCATTCAGAAAAGTCTTCTGAAACAATGACATTCATCATCGTTGCAGCAAATTCCAAGAGATCATGGTTTTCTTTATTCTACTCCGGGAAATTAAACCCAGGAAGCTCTTCCTTTTTTACCCTGCCTACTTCTAATTCAAATATTGGAATTGCAAAAAAGAACCCCGGCCATAAAAATTTTTAATTTTTTCTCCTGAATCGAATATTAAATCTTCAGGTGTTCTGGCTTATTACAGGACCAGCACCTTCTTTCAGGACAGTTTGCAGCAAAATGACCAATCCGGTTACACACAAAGCATCACCTTATTGCTCCCTTTAACAGAGCCACCCTCCCTCTTACTTCGGTTCTTTGGTGTCCCCCAGGTTCTATTTTGCAGGGGCGGGTTCTTGTAACGGGGGAATCCGGTGGTTCACTCTTTATCTCACACCACCCCGCCTTATGTCCACGACAACGGTGCACCTCGGCTCGTCATAATTCGGGTATATTCCGACCTTGTTTGGATATCATCCACTGCTCTATGACGACAGGTTCAACATATCGGCCTCAATCGGAAGCAATTTAAGTTTTTGAAACCCATGACCCAACATCCGTGTTAAATTATTTCGAACCTTTTCCATTCTTCCGATTCAACCTCTTCTTGTTTGTCAAATTCCGACTCAATTTTTTCATTTATTTTCTTCTTGGATCCAAATGAACCACCGTCAATAATTTCTTTGGTCCCTGTTTCAGGACATCGTTTTTTCAGATATTTTAAACTACTGAACGCCTCCAAATACAAATTTTCAATTAAAATGGTTCAAGCATTGGTCCTCATAGGTGATATTTATATTTCCAATTTATTTGCCCTTTACAGTATTTAAAATAGTTTTCTTTATTATCCTCATCTTTTAGTTGCCATATTTGTCACAACGTTTCGGCTTTGTACGCTCCGACCTTCTTCAGGTGGTTGGAATTTCGAACTGAACCCTTTATTTCGAAACACTGGGGTATTAATGTTCTAGTTTCACGTTCCATGTTTTGATGGATGTCAATATCAGTTATCAAAATAAATTTTCCCTAAATAATTTTTCCCTCTGCCTTAACCAGGTATTGAACTCACACTCTTTGGGTCTGTCACTGGATCTAATCAACGCCTTTATCCACTGTGCCATGTGTCCTTGAGGGTATGAATTTCTGTTTAATAAACCTAATGTTTCATCAATCATTTTTTTTACCAGTGCTCATATTGATTTTTTTCTTTATCATTTTCTGTTTTTTGAGCTCATATTGCAAACTTTGTTAACATTGTTTTTCTCTGGCAAAATTATTACAGGTTCCCATATTGTATTTATTTCTATGCTTGGTCGGCTCATGAGATTTTTGTTGCCAATGACATTTACACTGATTCTAAGTTTTATCTTTTTTCTAATGGTGTTTCCTTTTCTATGATCTCAACATGATCCCATTAAGGAATACATGTATTTAAATATATTAAGATGATTAACATCAGCCACGCACGCAACAAAAAACTTTATTTTTTTATTTTAAAAATTTTGAGGCCTTTCCTTGGGGGCTGTCTCTCTTTATATTCCTTTTATAAACTGCACATATTTTAACAGATATACTATATCTGAAATTTTTATCTCCAAATATATTTATCACTCTTCTATCTGTGTATATATATATATATATATATATATATATATATATATATATATATTATATATATATTTTGGTTGGATAGATGTGAGTTTGTGACCCTGGGTTTCACGCTTTAGCGATCGTCAGACAAACTGATTAATGTTTTAAAAAATTTGGGTTTATGTAGATTGCGTATATTGTATTATTGGGAAAAGAAGTGGGGAAATTTCGTCGTTTTGTCATTCATCGTACTAACGCAAACATCGATGTATGCAGACACATATATACATGGTCGTCCGCCGGGACCCATACATATATAAACATATGTTGGCAGTTTCGGATATGACATGTATGTATACGGGTGGTGTTGTTATCTATACATACGCATTTGTATGTTGAAATGTTGAAATTTAAAACATTGGAAGTGTGGAGGAAATGTCTCGTTAATGTCTCGTGAATGTATACATGTCATATTATTTATTTTTTTTTTTTCGCTGAAAAATATTTCCTCGCATGTATGTATATACGTGTGGTGGGGTTTGTGTAAAATTATGATAGGTAAAAATTATTATTATTTTTATTTATTTTAAATTTTTGAAAAATAAATGGGGGTTTATTTGTTATATTTAAAGCTGGTTATTTGTTTGTTTTTGGTGACTGTGTATATGTAACAGGTAGAAATTTGTAATCCTTATTGGTTAATTTATATGGTGATGTTTAATATTTAATGTTCTGGGTGAGAGGGTAGTTCAATTTAATAACGGGTCTATATGATATGATGTGATAGTAATGTTGCAAGGGTTGGAGACAATGATAATATAATTAGCTAATAGTTATTGTAAATTGGTAGAAATTGTAAATTGGTAGAAATGATTAGTAACAAAATAAAAAAAAATGATAAAACCATGAATGTAGTTATAGTGGTGGTAGCTAGTGGTGGTAGCTTGAACTACAATGTGGTTGTTGATGTTTTATTTTATTTTTTGTTTTATTTTGTTAGATGTATTAATTTATTTTGTATAAATCCTGATAATAGGTATTCTGTGTAAAATTATGGTAGTTGAAGATTGCTATAATTTTTAATTTTTAATTTACAAAATTAATATTGTTATTATATTAAGGCTGGTTATTTCCTTGTTTTTTTTTTTTTTTTTGTGACTGTGTATATGTGACTGCTAGAAATTTCAGTTTGTAATCATTATTGGTTATTTTTATGGTGATATTTTAATATGCTGGGAGGGTAGTTTTTAAAAAAAATTAAAAAATAAATATAAATAATAATAATTTTTACCTATCATAATTTTACAAAACCCCACCACACGTATATACATACATGCGAGGAAATATTATTCAGCGGAAAAATAAATAATATGACATGTATACATTCACGAGACATTCACGAGACATTTTTACTTCCAATCTTTAAATTTCAACATTTCAACATACAAATGCGTATGTATAGACACAACGACACCCGTATACATACATATGTCATATCCGAAACTGCCCACATATGTTTATATATGTATGAGTCCCGACCGACGACCAACTATGTATATGTGTCTGCATACATCGATGTTTGCATTAGTACGATGACAAAACGACGAAGTTTCCCCCACCACTTCCACAATAACACCAATACACGCAATCTATATAAACCCAAATTGTTTAAAAAATTAATCAGTTTGTCAGACGATCGCTAAAGTGTGAAACCCAGGGTCACAAACTCACATCTATCCAACCCATTATGTTAGCTCTATCTCTGATATTGAGCGCTTTCTAATAAGTACGGCGCATATAATATATAAATAATTATACATATATATATTTATTTATATTGATATACACTTTTCACACACACACACACACACACACACACTTATATATATATATATATATATAATGGTCCATACGACTTTTCACACACACACACACACACACACACATATATATATATATATATATATATATATATATAATGGCTACGACTTCTTTCTCTCTGCCAAGGATTCCATCACACCATCACTATGACACGTCATCAACAGTCCAATCATCAAAAAACGACTTGGATGCATCCCAGATTCAAGGTCTGGAATATGATTGATTACATTATCACCAAGAAACGTGATGCGAAAAACTTCAATATCACCCGCTCTTTCCACAACACTTGCTATATTTCAGACCATACTTATCTATGTAGCATAGAATCCTTTCAGCTCGTACACAAGAAACCTCTCGTTAGGACTACAGTTTCTTAAATGAATCAACATTTTGACATTGCTACACAATTGTAACCGTGTTTCGATGCGAATCAAGGCATCACTTCAGGGGATTGTAAATTGTTGGCGAGTGAACAATTTATTCAGATTTAAAAGCAACATACAACGACTTTTTATGAAGAAAGAAAAAATGTGGCGTTGTTATATGGTTTATGGGCTTGACACAGATCAACCAATCGAATATTATCTACGTTAAAGTTAAACTAATAGAAGAATCAAAAATTAAGTAATTATTTTTCATAAATGGGTCATGACCACTAGATTTGCCGTCAATGGCAGAAACAGACATTAAACAAGAACGTTTCCTCTCCTGTTTAACGGGAATCCAAAATGGATATTATCGTGAATTCATCTGTAAACAAGCAAGCAACGACTGCATGGAAAACAGTCAACGAAATCATTGGCCGAAAAAGCAGAAGCAAAACCAAATTAAAAGCTAAGGGTCAAAATGAGAAGATTACCAAATGGAAAAAGCACTTTGAAGACCTGCTTGGTAAGCCTTCGACTCCATCCATCATGGAAAACTCAAAGATATGGGACCCCGCAAGAGATAGTATCAGCCATTATGATGCTCTATAAGAACACTTGCTTATAAGAAACATACGATTGAGAAGAAATTTCATACAAGACTATTTCGATACTATCACGAGTGTATCTGTAAAGAAGTAAGCAACGACTGCATGGAAAACATTCAAAGAAATCTTTGGCCGAAAAAGATGTAGCAAAACCAAACTAAAAGCTATGGGTGAAAATGAGAGGATTTGCAAATGGAAAAAGCACTTTGAAGACCTACTTGGTAAGCCTTGGACACCATCTATCATGGAAAACTCAAAGATATGGGATCCCGCAAGAGACAGTACCAGCCATCATGATGCTGTATAAGGAGCCTTGCGTATAAGAAACATGTGATTTGGAACAAATTTTAAACAAGACTATTTCGATGCTACCGAAAAACAGACAACGAAAAATTGGCAAAAAAAATATTTTAAACTAAAAATGAAAAGATTGGGTGGAAAAGGAATGAAATGAAGCAGCAAATGGAAAAGGACTTTGAAGACATCTGCTTGGTAAATTATAAAAAAACAAATTTTAAACATCTATTCATGGAAAACAAGTAAGCAAAAGAAGAAAATATGGGAAAAACCCCAAACTAAAATAAGGAAGATTATCCAAATTTAAGAAGGACTTTTGAAGACCTATTGGTTAGGACACCATCTATCATGGAAAACTAAAATATATCCCAAGACAGTATCATATCATGATGCCAAAAGGACATAAAAAACATACAATTTAGAATCAATTTAAACAAGACTAATTCGAATCATAATGTATCTATAAACAAGAAAACAAAGACTGCATGGAAAACAATATCCAAAATCATTGTGATAAAAAGCTTGGAAAAAAATTTTAAAAAGAAAGAACACCTGCTAATTCGATCTATCATGGAAAACTCAAAGATATCCAAAAGAGACAGTATCATGTATGTAAAGGACCTTTGTATATAAAAAAATACAATTTAGAACAAAATTTTAAACAAGACTAATTCGATGCTAAAATGATAAACAAGTGCAAAGACTGGAAAACAGACAACGAAATCATTGACCGAAAAAAGCTGACCAAACTAAAAGCTATGGGTCAAAATTTGTCTAGATTAGCAAATGGAAAAAAAAAGGCCTGCTTGGTAAGCCTTGGACACCATCTATCATGGAAAACTCAAAGATATGGGATCCCGCAAGAGACAGTATCAGCCATCATGATCCTGTAAAAGGACCCTTGCTTATAAGAAGCATACAATTTGGAACAAATTTTAAACAAGACTAATTCGATGCTATCGCGAATGCATCTGTAAACACAAGTATTATTTATGCATGGAAAACTACGAAATCATTGGAAAAAGCTGTTTCTTCAAACAAAACTAAAAGCTATGGAAAATTTATACAAATGAAAACAGACTTTGATCTTGGTAAGCCATCATCATGCTCAAATATGGGATCCCAAGGACCCCATGATGCTGTAAAAGGATAAGAAACATATGATTTGGAAAAAATTTTAAACAAGACTAATTCGATGCTATCGCGAATGTATCTGTAAACAAGCAAGCAAAGACTGCATGGAAAACAGACAACGAAATCATTGACCGAAAAAGCTGTAGGAAAACCAAACTAAAAGCTATGGGTCAAAATGAAAATGATTTGGCAAATGGAAAAAAATACTTTGAATGTTCAATGCTTGACCGAACCATCTGTCATGAAAACTCAAAAAAAAGATTGGGTCAAAATGAGAGGATCAGCAAATGGAAAAAGGACCCTGCTGTAGAAGAAACATAAAATTTGGAACAAATTTTAAACAAGACACCATCTATCATGGAAAAAGACTGCAAAAATGGGATCCCAAAAATAGCAAAAGACTTTTGCAGACAGTATCAGCCATCATCAGCCATCATGATGCTGTATAAGGACCGTTGCTTATAAGAAACATATGATGTGGAACAAATTTTAAACAAGACTATTTCGATACTATCGCGAATGTATCTATAAACAAGCAAGCAAAGACTGCATGGAAAACAGTGAACGAAATCATTGGCCGAAAAAGCTGTAGCAAAGCCAAACTAAAAGCTATGTGTCAAAATGAGAGGATTACCAAATGAGAAAAGCACTCTGAAGACCTGCTTCGTGAGACTTCGTCTCCATCCATCGTGGAAAACTCAAAGATATGGGATCCCGCAAGAGACAGTATCAGCCATCATGATGCTGTAAAAGGACCCTTGCTTATAAGAAACATATGATTTGGAACAAATTTCATACAACACTATTTCGTTACTATCGCGAATGCATCTGTAAACAAGGAAGCAACGACTGCATGGAAAACAGACAACGAAATCATTGACCTCAAAAAGCTGTAGCAAAGCCAAACTAAAGTCTATGGGACAAAATGAGATGATTAACAAATGGAAGAAGCACTTTCTGATCACTTCGACGTGTAAAACTTAAGAGCTCGTAAATACTTTCTAATTCAAACATTCCCACGTTTCGCTGCGTCAATCAAAATCGAAATCCCAATGTAGCTACCAGCTGACTACAAATAAACTGCCACTAAAAAAATAGGATCGATTCTTGTTGGAGGTGTTTAAATAATAGTTCTAGACTATTATAATCCTTCATTACTATATTAAGATCCAAAATATCACAACGATATTTCCTTTCTTGTGTTTCATAAATGCCTCACGTTAGTAATAATCATTTATTACTATCCAAGTTATCTTAACGATATTTCCTTTCTCGTGTTTCATTAACGTCTCACGTTAGTAATAATCATTTATTACTATCGAAGTTATCTTAACGATATTTCCTTTCTCGTGTTTCATTAACGTCTCACGTTAGTAATAATCATTTATTACTATCCAAGTTATCTTAACGATATTTCCTTTCTCGTGTTTCATAAATGCCTCACGTTAGTAATAATCATTTATTACTATCGAAGTTATCTTAACGATATTTCCTTTCTCGTGTTTCATAAATGCCTCGCGGTAGTAATAATCTTTATTACTATATTTAGATCCAAAATATCACAACGATCCTTCCATTCATGAATGTTGCATATTAGTAATAATCCTTTATTAGTATATTCAGATCGAAAATATCAAACGATATTTCCTTTCTTGTCTTGCATAAATGACTTACTCTAGTAATAATCCATTATTACTGTATTCAGATCCAAAATATCACAACGATATTTCTTTTCTTGTATTTCATAAATACCTCACATAAGTAATAAATATTTATTACTATATTCAGATCCTAAACATCACAACGATATTTCCTTTCTTATGTTTCATAAATACCTCACATTAGTAATAATCATTTATTACCGTATTTGGATCCCAAATATAACAACGACATTTTCTTTATTCTTTCATAAATGCCTGGCGTTAATAATAATTCTATATTACTATATGTAAATCCAAAATATCACAACAATATTTCCATTCGTGGGTTTCATAAATGACACATTTTTAGTAATAATATTTTTTTACTGTATTTAGATCCAAAATACCAAAACGATATTTCCTTTCTGGTATTTCATAAATGCCTCACATTAGTAATAATCATTTATTATCGTATTTAGAGCCAAAATATAACAACGATATTTCCTTTATTGCCTTTCATAAATGCCTGACGTTAATAATAATTCTATATTACTATATGTAAATCCAAAATATCACAACGATACTTCCTTTCGTGGATTTCATAAATGACACATATTAACATTAATCTTTTATTACTATTTACATCCAAAATATCGCAATGATATTTCCTTTCTTGTGTTTCATAAATGCCACGCGTTAGTAATAATCCTTTATTCAGATCCAAAATATCACATGGAGATTTTCTTTCTTGTGTTTCACAAATTTCTCCCGTTAGTAATGACTTCTTATTACTATTTAGATCCAAAATATTACAACGATATTTACATTCTTGTGTATCATAAATCTTACATTAGTAATAATCCTTTATTACTATATTCAGATGTAAAGTAACAAAACGATATTTCCTTTGTGTGTTTCATATATGACCCACATTAGTAATAAGCATTTATTACTAAATTTAGATACAAAATATCACAATATTTCCTTTCTTGTGTTTCATAAACACCTCACATTAGTAATAAGCCTTTATTTAGATCCAACTATTATAACAGTATTTCCTTGTGTTTCATAAATGCCTTACGGTAGCAATAATCCTTTACTATATTTAGATCCAAAATATCACAACGGTATTTCCTTTCTTGTGTTTCATAAACACCTCACATTAGGAATAATCTGTTATTTCTATATTTAAATCCAAAATATCACAATGATATTTTGTTTTCTTGTGTTTCATAAACACTTCATATTAGTAATAAATAATCCTTATTATATTTAGATCCAAAATATCACAACGGTATTTCCTTTCTTGTGTTTCATAAACACCTTACATTAGGAATAATCTGTTATTTCTATATTTAAATCCAAAATATCACAATGATATTTCCTCTCTTGTGTTTCATAAATACCTCATGTTAGTAATAATCCTTTATAACTATAATATTCCTCATATTTAGATCCAAAACATCACAATCATAAACAAATATCCTTTTCTTTCATTTTACTTCTTTTGGTCATCGGTATATCTTCAGTCTACTTCAAATTAATGTTTTTCTTTCTTCTAGATTTTTTTCAATTCAATAGAGCCCTACAAATGTGTTGTTTTGAATTGGAAAATTTAAGGATATTGAAAAAACTAAATAAATAAATCTCCCTTGTCTCTCATATTTAATGAAAGATTTTTAAAGAAAGCCTGCTGTCGGAATATACATTTATTGCTTTATATATTTACACTATTCACATTGTTTGGACTCTTGTCCTCATCTTTCTTGAAATATTCACTATCTTTCGTCCGTTGTACGCTCCAGCCTTCGTCAGGTGTTTTGAATTTCGATGTCTCCTCAAAGGGTACATCGCTCAGTGGATAAAAGCATTGGTTGTGAGTTCAATGCCTAGCCACGGCTGAATTGACAAAAACTTGGAGAGTTGAGTTAGATGGAGATAGTTGATACTAAGACACCCGAAGAGGCATGGCACGTGGAACTATACCAATCTACCTCCTGTGGATGAAATAAAGTGTTCTGTTGAAAATTCCAATCACCTGAAGTAGGCCAGAGCGTACAACGGCCGAAACGTCATGAATATGCCAATAAAGATGAGGAGAACATTTCGAACACTGTGAATAGTGTAAATATAAGGACAGACAAAAATGAAGAAGTAGAAGACTGTTTGTGTGAATCGTTGTCATAACATCAGGTTATAAATATATAAAAAAACACAAACTTTACACACACACATACAAAGGACAGGAAGTTATGGAGATATATGATATATATATCCTGAAGGGAATAGACACAATGAAGAAGTAGAACGGGCTTTGTGTGAATGGTTGTACAAACATCGGTTAGTTTAGTTAAAAAAGACAAACTTTACTAAATTACAAAGGACAGGAAGTTTTTGATCACTTGTATCCTGAAGGACGAGACACAATGAAGAAGTCCTTCCTATCGTTTGAACATCAAGTTAGGAGATATAAAAAAAAAGACAAACTTTACTAAAAGGCTACAAAGGAAGGAAAAATGGAGAGCCATGATCATCTCATTCCTGAAGGGATTATTTTGGTTTTTGGAATCGTTGACAGAAAACAGTTTAGATATAGAAAAAGACAAACTTTACTAAGGGCTACAAAGGACAGGAAAAAATGGAGAGCCATGATCACTCACATCCTGAAGGGACGAGACACAAAAGAAGAAGTAGAACGGGCTTTGTGTGAATCGTTGATAGAACATCGGTTAGGAGATATAGAAAGACAAAAAAATACTAAAGGGCTACAAAGGACAGGAAATTATGGAGAGCCATGATCACTCACATCCTGAAGGGACATCACAAAGAAAGAAAACAGAACGGGCTTGTGTGAATGGATGATGGAACATCGGTTAGGAGATATAAAAAAAGACAAACTTTACTAAGAGCTACAAAGGACAGGAAATTATGGAGAGCCATGATCACTCACATCCTGAAGGGACGAGACACAATGAAGAAGAAGAACGAATGGTCTTAGTGGGCTACAAAGGAATGGATGATCACTCACATCCTGAACAAGAAGAAGTTAATGGGAGAAAATAGAGAAAAAAAAAGACAAAATTTACTAAGGGCTACAAAGGACAGGAAATTATGGAGAGCCATGATCACTCACATCCTGAAGGGACGAGACACAAAGAAGAAGTAGAACGGGCTTTGTGTGAATGGATGATGAAAACAGTTTAGGAGATATAGCAAAAGACAAACTTTACTAAGGGCTACAAAGGACAGGAAATATGGAGAGCCATGATCACTTTATCCTGAAGGGACGAGACACAAAAGAAGAAGAAGAACGGGCTTTTGTGAATGGTTGATGAACAAGGTTAGGAGATATAGAAAAAGACAAACTTTACTAAGGGCTACAAAGGACAGGAAGTTATGGAGAGCCATGATCACTCACATCCTGAAGGGACGAGACACAAAGAAGAAGAGAACGGGCTTTGTGTGAATGGTTGACAGAACATCGGTTAGGAGATATAGCAAAAAGACAAACTTTACTAAAGGAAGTTATGGAGAGCCATGATCACTCACATCCTGAAGGGACGAGAACAAAAAAGAAAACGGGCTTTTGGGAATGGTTGAACAAAACAGGTTAGGAGATATAAAAAGACAAACTTTACTAAGGGACAGGAAGTTATGGAGAGCCATGATCACTCCACATCCTGAAGGGACGAGACACAAAGAAGAAGAAGAACGGGCTTGTGTGAATGGTTGATGGAACAACAGGTTAGGAGATATAGGGAAAAAGACAAAATTTACTAAGGGCTACAAAGGACAGGAAAAACTTGGAGAGCCATGATCACTTACATCCTGAAGGGACGAGACACAAAGAAGAAGAAAATAGGCTTGTGTGAAATGGATGATGGAACAAGGTTAGGAGATATAGAAAAAAAGACAAAAATTATTAAGGGCTACAAAGGACAGGAAATTATGGAGAGCCATGATCACTAGATCCTGAAGGGACGAGACACAAGAGAAGAAAAAGAATGGGCTTTGTGTAAATCGATTGATGGAACACAGATTAGAGAGATAAGAAAAAAAGACAAAATTTACTTAAGAAAACTACAAAGGACAGGAAATTATGGAGAGGATGATCACTTACATCCTGAAAGGGACGAGACACAAGAAGAAGAAGAACGGGCTTTGTGTGAATGGATGATGGAACAAGGTTAGGAGAGATATAGAAAAAAAGAGCAAACTTTATTAAGGGCTACAAAGGACAGGACGTTATGGAGAGCCATGATCATTGTGTGAATACTTGACAGAAAACTGAATAGCAAAAAGACAAAGACACAAAAAGAAAAAATGGAGAACAGCCTGAAGGGACGAATGGATGAAGAAACAAGGTTTAGGAGATATATAAAAAAAAAGACAAAAGATATTAAAAAAGCAAACAAAGGACAGGAAATTGTGGAGAGCCATGATCACTACATCCTGAAGGGAAGGCACACAAAGAAGACAGAACGGGCTTTGAAAAAACATCGAATATAGAAAAAAAGACTTTACTAAGTAAATGGATTGGAAGTTATGGAAGCCATGGTTTTAGGAGAGATAATGAAAAAAACGGGCTTTGTGAATGACAAAACATTTATTAAGAGCTACAAAGGACAAAGGACAGGAAATTATGGAGAGCCATGATCACTTACATCCTGAAGGGACACAATACAAAGAAGAAGAAGAATAAGAGCTTGTGTGAATGGAAAGATGGAACAAGGATTAGGAGATATAAAAAAGGGAAGACAAAATTTATTAAATGGTTGAAAGAGCTACAAAGGACAGGAAATTATGGAGAGCCATGATCACTTACATCCTGAAGGGACGAGACACAAAGAAGAAGAAGAACGGGCTTGTGTAAATGGTTGATGGAACAACAGTTTAGGAGATATAAGAAAAAGACAAAATTTACTAAGGGCTACAAAGGACAGGAAGTTATGGAGAGCCATGATCACTCAAATCCTGAAGGGACGAGACACAATGAAGAAGAAGAACGGGCTTTGTGTGAATGGATGATGGAACAACAGTTTAGGAGATATATAAAAAAAAGACAAAATTTACTAAGAGCTACAAAGGACAGGAAGTTATGGAGAGCCATGATCACTCACATCCTGAAGGGACGAGACACAATGAAGAAGAAGAACGGGCTTTGTGTGAATGGTTGAAGAAACAAGGTTTAGGAGATATAGAAAAAAGAAAAATTACTAGAGCTAAGGGCAAAGGAAAACTTTAAAGTTATGGAGAGCCATGATCACTACAAAGGACGAGACAATTGTCACAAGAAGAAGAGAACGGGCTTTGTGAAATGGTTGAAGAACATCAGATTAGGAGATAGAAAAAAAAAGAAAACTTGTAAGGGCTACAAAATGAGAGGAAGTTGGAGAGCCATGAACAAGGTCCTGAAGGGACGAGACACAAAGAAGAAGAAGAATTCTTGTGAATGGTTGACAAACAAACAGATTAGAGATATAAAAAAAAGACAAACTTTACTAAGGGCTACAAAGGACAGGAAGTTATGGAGAGCCATGATCACTTACATCCTGAAGGGACGAGACACAAAGAAGAAGAAGAATTTGGCTTTGTGTGAATGGTTGTGATGAAACATCGGTTAGGAGAGATATAAAAAAAAGACAAAATTTACTAAAGGCTACAAAGGACAGGAAGTTATGGAGAGCCATGATCACTCACATCCTGAAGGGACACAAGACACAAAAGAAGAAGAAGAACGGGCTTTGTGTAAATGGATGAGAACAAGGGTTAGGAGATATAAAAAAAAAGACAAATTTTACTAAAGGCTACAAAGGACAGGAAATTGGAAGTTATGGAGAGCCATGATCACTCACATCCTGAAGGGACGAGACATAGAAGAAGAAGAAGAACGGGCTTTGTGTGAATGGATGATGAAAAAGGTTAGGAGATATAGAAAAAAGACAAACTTTACTAAGGCTACAAAGGACAGGAAGTTATGGAGAGCCATGATCACTTATACATCCTGAAGGGACGAGACACAAAGAAGAAGAAGAACGGGCTTGTGTGAATCAAGATGATGGAAAAAAGATCGTTTAGGAGATATAAAAAAAAAAAAGACAAAATTTACTAAGGGCTACAAAGGACAGGAAGTTATGGAGAGCCATGATCACTCACATCCTGAAGGGACATGACACAAAGAAGAAGAAGAAATGGCTTGTGTGAATGGTTGATCAGAAAAGGATTAGGAGATATAGAAAAAAGACAAACTTTACTAAGGGCTACAAAGGACAGGAAATTGTGGAGAGCCATGATCACTTACATCCTGAAGGGGACGAGACACAAAGAAGAAGAAGAACGGGCTTGTGTGAATGGTTGACAGAACATCGGTTTAGGAGATATAGAAAAAAAGACAAACTTTACTAAGGGCTACAAAGGACAGGAAATTATGGAGAGCCATGATCACTTGCACATCCTGAAGGGACGAGACACAAAAGAAGAAGAAGAACGGGCTTTGTGTGAATGGATGAAAAAAGAAAAGGTTTAGGAGATATAAGAAAAAAAGACACAAACTTTACTAAGGGCTACAAAGGACAGGAAGTTAATGGAGAGCCATGATCACTCACATCCTGAAGGGACAGACACAATGAAGAAGAAGAAAGTTAAGGGCTTTGTGTGAATGGATGATGGAAAACAGATTAGGAGATATAGCAAAAAAGACAAATATTTACTAAGAGCTACAAAGGACAGGAAGTTATGGAGAGCCATGATCACTCACATCCTGAAGGGACGAGACACAAAGAAGAAGAAGAATGGGCTTTGTGAATGGTTGACAGAACAAGATTTTAGAGATATAAAAAAAGACAAAATTTACTAAGAGCTACAAAGGACAGGAAGTTATGGAGAGCCATGATCACAGAATCCTGAAGGGACATCCTGAAGGGCACGAATCGTTACAAAGAAGAAGAAGAACGGGCTTGTGTAAATGGATGATGGAACAAGGTTTTAGGAGAGAGAAAAAAAACAAAAATTTAAGAAAGGCTTAAATCAGCAAAGGATTAAAGGACAGGAAAAAAGAGAAGCCATGATCACTTACGTCCTGAAGGGACATGAGACACAAAGAAGAAGAAGAATGGGCTTGTGTAAATGGATGATGGAACAAGGTTTAGGAGATATAAAAAAAGACAAACTTTACTAAACAGGCTACAAAGGACAGGAAATTATGGAGAGCCATGATCACTCACATCCTGAAGGGACGAGACACAAAGAAGAAGAAATGGGCTTTGTGTAAATGGATGATGAACAAAGTTAGGAGATAAGAAAAAGACAAAATTTACTAAGGGCTACAAAGGACAGGAAGTTATGGAGAGCCATGATCACTCACATCCTGAAGGGACGAGACACAAAGAAGAAGTAGAACGGGCTTTGTGTGAATGGATGATGGAACAAGGTTTAGGAGATATAGAAAAAAGACAAAATTTACTAAAGGGCTACAAAGGACAGGAAATTATGGAGAGCCATGATCACTTGAAGGGACTGAAGGAAGAACGGGCATGAAGAAGAAAAAGAATGAGATTAGTGTAAAAACTTTACTAAGGGTTTCAAAGGATGAAAGAACAAGGTTTAGAAGAGACGAGACAGAAAAAGACAAATGGTTGTTTATTAAGAGCTACAAAGGAAAGGAAATTGTGGAGAGCCATGATCATGATCACTCATCCTGAAGGGACGAGAGACACAAGAAGAAGTAGAACGAGCTTGTGTGAATGGTTGATGAAACAACAAGGTTTAGAGATATAGAAAAAAAGACAAAATTTACTAAGGGCTACAAAGGACAGGAAATTGTGGAGAGCCATGATCACTCACATCCTGAAGGGACGAGACACAAAGAAGAAGAAGAATGGGCTTGTGTGAATGGTTGATGAACAAGGTTTAGAGAGAAAAAAGAAGAAAAAGACAAAATTTACTAAAGGACGCTACAAAGGACAGGAAATTGTGGAGAGCCATGATCACTCACAAGGGACGAGACCTGAAACGGGCTTTTGGAATCGTTGGAGATCGGAAGAAGATATAAAAAAAGACAAAATTTTACTAAATGGATGAAGGAACAAGGTTTAGGAGATATAAGAAAAGAAGAAAAATTTAATCGTTGTCAGAACATCAGATTAAGATATAGAAAAAAAGACAAACTTTACAAAGGACAAGGACAGGAAAATTATGGAGAGCCATGATCACTCACATCCTGAAGGGACATGACACAAAGAAGAAGAAGAATGAGGCTTTGTAAATGGATGATGAACATCGGTTAGGAGATATAGAAAAAAGACAAACTTTACTAAGGGCTACAAAGGACAGGAAATTATGGAGAGCCATGATCACTTCCTGAAAGGGACATACACAAAAGAAGAAGAAAAGAATGAACAGAAAATGTAAATGGATGAAAAAACAAACTTTACTAGAGATAAAGGATGGGGAAAAAAAGACAAAAGGGACATACACAAAGAAGAAGAGAACGGGCTTAAATGGCTAACAAAGATATAGGACAAACTTTACTAAAGGCTATGGGACAGGAGAGCCATGATCACTTACATCCTGAAGGGACAGACACAAAGAAGAAGAAGAACGAGCTTGTGTGAATGGATGATGAAACAAGGTTTAGGAGATATAGAAAAAAGACAAACTTTATTAAGGGCTACAAAGGACAGGAAGTTATGGAGAGCCATGATCACTCACATCCTGAAGGACATGACACAAAGAAGAAGAAGAAATGGGCTTTATGTGAATGGATGATGGAACAAGGTTTAGGAGATATAGAAAAAAAAGACAAACTTTACTAAGGGCTACAAAGGACAGGAAATTATGGAGGCAGATCCATGATCACCTGATCCTGATGACGACACACAAGAAGAAGTAGAACGGGCTTGTGTAAATGAATGATGTCAGAACAAGGTTTAGGAGATATAGAAAAAAGACAAACTTTACTAAGAGCTACAAAGGACAGGAAATTGTGGAGAGCCATGATCACTCACATCCTGAAGGGACGAGACACAATGAAGAAAAAAGAACAAGGCTTGTGTAAATGGATGATGGAACAACAAACTTTAGGAGAGATAAAAAAAGACAAAAAAATCGAAGTAGAACGGGCTAAAGTTTTATCTAAGGGCTACAAAGGACAGGAAATTGTGGAGAGAACCATGATCACTTACACATCCTGAAGGACACGAGACAGACACAAAGAAGAAGAAGAATGGGCTTGTGTGAATGGATGATGGAACATCGGTTTAGGAGAGATAGAAAAAAAAGACAAAATTTACTAAGAGCTACAAAGGACAGGAAGTTATGGAGAGCCATGATCACTCACATCCTGAAGGACAGACACAATGAAGAAGAAGAACGGGCTTGTGTGAATGGATGATGGAACAAGGGTTAGGAGATATAGAAAAAGACAAAATTTACTAAGGGCTACAAAGGACAGGAAGTTATGGAGAGCCATGATCACTCACATCCTGAAGGGACATGACACAAAGAAGAAGAAGAATGGGCTTGTGTAAATGGATGATGGAAAACAGATTAGGAGAGATATAAAAAAGAAGAAACTTTAATGGATGGCAGAACAAAGGGCTACAAAAAAAAGGACAGGAAAAGTTATGGAGAGCCATGATCACTCACATCCTGAAGGGACGAGACACAAAGAAGAAGAAGAACTTGCTTGAATGGATGATGGAGAAAACAGTTTAGAGATATAAGAAAAAAGACAAACTTTACTAATGGCTACAAAAAGGACAGGAAGTTATGGAGAGCCATGATCACTCACATCCTGAAGGGACGAGACACAAAGAAGAAGAAGAAGAACGGGCTTTGTGTAAATGGATGTCAGAACAAGGTTTAGGAGAGATAGAAAAAAGACAAAATTTACTAAGGGCTACAAAGGACAGGAAATTGTGGAGAGCCATGATCACTTACATCCTGAAGGGACGAGACATAAAAGAAGAAAAACGGCTTTGTGTGAATGGATGATGGAACAAGGTTTAGGAGATATAGAAAAAAAGACAAAATTTACTAAGGGCTACAAAGGACAGGAAGTTATGGAGAGCCATGATCACTCACATCCTGAAGGGACACGACACAATGAAGAAGAAAAAAAAGAATGGGCTTTTGTGAATGGATGATGGAACAAGGTTTAGGAGATATAGAAAAAAGACAAAATTTATTAAGAGCTACAAAGGACAGGAAATTATGGAGAGCCATGATCACTCACATCCTGAAGGGACGAGACACAAAAAAGAAAAGAACGAGGCTTTGTGTAAATGGATGATGGAACAAGGTTTAGGAGAGATATAGAAAAGACAAAAATTTACTAAGAGCTACAAAAAGACAGGAAATTATGGAGAGCCATGATCACTTACATCCTGAAGGGACGAGACACAAAGAAGAAGAAGAACGGGCTTGTGTGAATGGATGATGGAACAAGGTTAGGAGATATAGAAAAAAAGACAAAATTTACTAAGGGCTACAAAGGACAGGAAATTATGGAGAGCCATGATCACTTACATCCTGAAGGGACGAGACACAATGAAGAAGAAGAACGGGCTTTGTGTAAATGGATGATGAACAAGGATTAGGAGATATAGAAAAAAGACAAACTTTACTAAGGGCTACAAAGGACAGGAAGTTGTGGAGAGCCATGATCACTCACATCCTGAAGGAAGGACGAGACACAGAAAAAAAGAAGAACGGGCTTTTGTGAATGGATGATGGAACAAGGTTTAGGAGATATAAGAAAAAAGACAAAATTTATTAAGGGCTACAAAGGACAGGAAGTTATGGAGAGCCATGATCACTCACATCCTGAAGGACGAGACACATAGAAGAAGAAGAACGGGCTTGTGTGAATGGATGACAGAACAAGGTTTAGGAGATATAGAAAAAAAAGACAAACTTTACTAAGGGCTACAAAGGACAGGAAATTATGGAGAGCCATGATCACTCACATCCTGAAGGGACATCGAGACACAAAGAAGAAGTAGAACGGGCTTTGTGTGAATGGATGATGGAACATCATTTAGGAGATATAAAAAAAAAGACAAACTTTACTAAGGGCTACAAAGGACAGGAAATTATGGAGAGCCATGATCACTTACATCCTGAAGGGACGAGACACAATGAAGAAGAAGAACGGGCTTTGTGTAAATGGATGATGGAAACATCGGTTTAGGAGATATAGAAAAAAAGACAAAATTTACTAAGGGCTACAAAGGACAGGAAGTTATGGAGAGCCATGATCACTTACATCCTGAAGGGACGAGACACAATGAAGAAGTAGAACGGGCTTTGTGTAAATGGATGATGGAACAAGGTTTAGGAGATATAGAAAAAAAGACAAAATTTACTAAGGGCTACAAAGGACAGGAAATTATGGAGAGCCATGATCACTCACATCCTGAAGGGACGAGACACAAAGAAGAAAAAGAATGGGCTTGTGTAAATGGATGATGGAACAAGGTTTAGGAGATATAAAAAAAAAAGACAAACTTTTAAGAGCTACAAAGGACAGGAAATTATGGAGAGCCATGATCACTCACATCCTGAAGGACGAGACACAAAGAAGAAGAAGAACGGGCTTGTGTGAATGGATGATGGAACAAGGTTTAGGAGATATAGAAAAAAACAAAATTTACTAAGGGCTACAAAGGACAGGAAGTTATGGAGAGCCATGATCACTCACATCCTGAAGGACGAGACACAAAAGAAGAAGAAGAATGGGCTTGTGTGAATGGATGATGGAACAAGGTTTAGGAGATATAGAAAAAAAGACAAAATTTACTAAGGGCTACAAAGGACAGGAAGTTATGGAGAGCCATGATCACTTACATCCTGAAGGACGAGACACAAAGAAGAAGTAGAACGAGGCTTTGTGTGAATGGATGATGGAACAAGGTTTAGGGAGATATAGAAAAAAGACAAACTTTACTAAGGGCTACAAAGGACAGGAAGTTATGGAGAGCCATGATCACTTACATCCTGAAGGGACGAGACACAAAAAGAAGAAGAAGAACGGGCTTTGTGTAAATCGATGAGAGAACATCGGTTTAGGAGAGATAAGAAAAAAAAACAAGACAAAATTTACTAAGGGCTACAAAGGACAGGAAATTGTGGAGAGCCATGATCACTCACATCCTGAAGGACGAGACACAATGAAGAAGAAGAATGGGCTTGTGTGTGAATGGATGATGGAACAAGGTTTAGGAGATATAGAAAAAAAGACAAACTTTACTAAGGGCTACAAAGGACAGGAAATTATGGAGAGCCATGATCACTTACATCCTGAAGGGACAAAAGAAGACACAAAGAAGAAGAAGATATGAGCTTGTGTAATGGATGATGGAACAAGGGTTAGGAGATATAAAAAAAAAGACAAAATTTACTAAGGGCTACAAAGGACAGGAAATTATGGAGAGCCATGATCACTCACATCCTGAAGGACGAGACACAAAGAAGAAGAAGAATGGGCTTTGTGTGAATGGATGGAACAACAGTTTAGATATAAAAAAAAGACAAACTTTACTAAGGGCTTTTGTGGAGAGCCATGATCACTAACATCCTGAAGGGACAAACAATGAAAGAAGAAGAACGGGCTTGTGTAAATGGTTGAGAAAACAGATTAGGAGAAAGGAAAGACAAACTTTACTAAGGGACAAAGGACAGGAAGTTATGGAGAGCCATGATCACTCACATCCTGAAGGGACAGACACAAAGAAGAAAAGAAGAACGGGCTTGTGTGAATGGATGATGGAACAAGGTTTAGGAGATATAAAAAAAAGAAAAATTTTATTAAGGGTACAAAGGACAGGAAGTTATGGAGAGCCATGATCACTCACATCCTGAAGGGACGAGACACAAAGAAGAAGAAGAATGGGCTTTTGTGTGAATGGATGATGGAACAAGGGTTAGGAGATATAGAAAAAAAAGACAAAATTTACTAAGGGCTACAAAGGACAGGAAGTTGTGGTGAGCCATGATCGCCCACATCCTGAAGGGACGAGACACAAAGAAGAAGTAGAATGGGCTTGTGTGAATGGATGATGGAACAAGGTTTAGGAGATATAGAAAAAAAGACAAAATTTACTAAGGGCTACAAAGGACAGGAAGTTATGGAGAGCCATGATCACTCACATCCTGAAGGGACGAGACACAAAATAGAAGAAAAAGAATGAGCTTGTGTAAATGGATGATGGAACAAGGTTTAGGAGAGATAAAAAAAAAGACAAAATTTATTAAGGGCTACAAGGACAGGAAATTATGGAGAGCCATGATCACTTATGTCCTGAAGGCACGAGACATAAAAGAAGAAGAAGAACGGGCTTGTGTAAATGGATGATGGAACAAGGTTTAGGAGATATAGAAAAAAGACAAAATTTATTAAGAGCTACAAAGGACAGGAAATTGTGGAGAGCCATGATCACTTATGTCCTGTACACATAACGAAGAAGAAGAATGATTCAAATGGATGATGGAACAAGGTTTATTCTGACAGGAAATGATTGCTTAATATTAGAGATAAGGTATTTGCACAGATCATCAGACTGTTTTAGCCCTGGAAAGATCTGGCATTTGAAAGGTCTGCTTGGAAACTACTGATGACTGTATTATATATTTTAAGAATGGCAGTATTGAATACACAGTGTTAAAACAGTCTGATGATCTGTTGATAACAATACAGGAAGCTGCTAGTCACCAAGTAGTATCGATTTTTATGCCCATATTGTTTATATCTATCCATGCACACAAGCACACCTTAATTCTAAACATATATGAATATATACTTAATTTTTTTAATACATAAATCTGTTAGGCTGGCTAGTTAATCTATGTTGCAGATAACTGCTCAGACAAATATTTTGTTTGCACTTGTGATTTATAGTACAACTTTGCTAAGTAGAACTTAGTTACAGTTTCTTGGAGAGAGTACATAATCCAGCATGATTAACAGAAATTATAAAGGCAGGATTGAATATGCAGAACTAAAATAGTCTTCTCTACATGGAAAACATAAACCTCCTCTAACGAAAAAGGTACTAAAAATACTCTTGCCTGAATGAGGACAATGTATGTTTTTACAATGCTGCTTTGATAATCACACACATTACCACAAAGACAATGCAATTTATCACAATGGTGTCCAACCTGATTTCACTTGTAATCTATGCAACAAAGTGTGCAAGTGAACTTATCCGACATTACAAATCACTGCACCATTTTACCAATCCATCAAATGGTAAGTTTGCTTGTAAATCCTGTGGCTTAAAGCTTATTGCACTTACTTGACTAATGAGTGAAGAAGATGCCAGCAGAAGCAAGGGAATTAATAATGAGTGGAAGTGGCCCTACCGAGACACAAGTGGTCATTTCAACATGTTGTAATGGTTAACAACCTTGTCTCACTAAATCAATTACAAAGGAATAGTGAGTACCACATGCTTTCAGCCTAGTGCCACACACACACGCACACACATATACATAAAATATCTCACATTGTGTCGGTGCTAATAAAATATTACTCAATGCATAATGACAGAACTATAATTTATATTAATAATAAATATACATTTTTCATACACTCTACAATGGTCAGGTGCTGATTGAATACATATACCAAAAGTTTAATTAAAAAGTACTGACAAGGTCTGTTTGTCTAATTTTTTATTATAATTTTCCAACCTTCAAATAAGGTGTTGGATATATACTTGAAATTGTGGATAAACTGTTTGAATTTCATATTTTGTTATTGTTTTGTTCAAGTACTTTTGACTATTGCAATCATTATCAAAAACTAATTTGGTATCTGTGTGGTGGTTAAAATTCCTTTGTCTACATCCTGGTATTCTTTGGGAAGATTGATGTTTGAAATAGTCTGGCATAATGTCATGTGTAATGACTATTGGGGACAAGGCTGCACAAAAGAATGAAATTTATTTATTCTATATACAATGTACAATTTTGAAATATAATTAAATATTAAACAAATAGAGATTGTCGGCTCCTTTTAATCAAACTTGTTTGGATAAATACTTGCTGCTTAAATATACATTATTCATCTATCTATCTATCTATCTATCTATCTATCTATATATATATATATATATATATAGATATAGATAATGTGAAAGAAAGATGTATGACAAACAAAGATATCAAATTAGACTGCATTGACAGCAGCTTAAAACTAAGTGCATACCAAAAATCAACTAATAAAAATGATCTAATAAATTTCTGTCTCCATCATAACAACAAAACAAAATACGGAATAATCATTGGATTCTACTTAAGAGCACTTAGAATTTGCAGCCCTCAATATTTACACGAAGACAAGAAATATATTGAAAATATTTTCAAAACCCTTCAGTATCCTAACTAATTCATATGGATTGTGAAACAAAAGGTTCATAAAACATTCCAAAATGTGGAAGGAGAACAGGAAAGAAGTACATGAGTGAAAGAACAACCACTACAAATTACTGTAATCTGACTGCATGGAAAGGGGATAGACATGTCAGGTACTACCAATTGATGTTGTGTGCAGTGGGTTTCTAGGATGGTCAATTGTTTCTTTCCTTTTGAAGGTGGACATCACTGGCCAGAGCCTAATACTCTCTAGACCACAGCTTAACAGGCATCAAGTTGGATCTGGTCAAGATCCCAAATAAACAAAGTTACTTAAAATCATGCTCACAACACAATGCTACTTCTAATGTGAAACACATTTGTTCACCTTCCATTCAACATCTTTAATAAGTCACAGAGTGCATTGTGTATTGGTTAATGATCAAAAGCAAATGCTTTTAACACAATGTTGAAAATCTACCTAGCAGTTTTAAAAATAATTGCAAGAGACTGACACATCTATATAAAAATACAATACCCTGTCTAATAGTGCAAAAGTTGCTGATGGCACCAGGAGTGGCAGTACTGCCTTAGCCATCAAAACTGTGATATTTCACATGGTTGGCAGCTGACATAGGGAGAGTACCACATGTGCTTTCACATGTGGTATATAGTAAACTGTCCACTTCCATATTAGAATTAATTGATAATTTCTTTTCTATTCTTTTTTGGATAAAAATTGTTTGTTTTTCTTTCTAGAAAAAACAAGAAAAAAATTTAACAAAAAAAAAATTTAATGTAATTTTTAAAATAGGGAGTAGATATTTTCTACATGTCAAAAAAAATAGTAAAATATATACAGTCTCCATATAGCAAATATATATATAAAATATATATAGTCTATATATAGAAAATATATATAAAATATATATAGTAAATATATATATATATATAAATATATATAGTCTATATATAGTAAATATATATATATAATATATATAGTCTATATATAGTCAATATGTATATATAAATATATACAGTAAACCATATAGTAAATATATATATAAAATATATATAGTCTATATATAGTAAATATATATATAAAAATATATAGTCTATATATAGTAAATATATATATAAAATATATATAGTTATATATAGTAATATATATATAAAATATATATAGTCTATATATAATAAATATATATATATATATAAATATATGTATATATAAATAAAAAAAGAAAGAAAAGTAAGATATATAATCCTGTGTTCTTATAGATATTTTTATTTTTACAAAATAGTGCTCAATGGAAATTTACAGAGAGAATATTATAAATTAATTGATTTAAAATATGTTTTTTTAAATCAATTAATTTATAATATATAAAAATTTATAGTCTATATATAGTAAATATATATATATATAAATATATATAGTCTATATATAGTAAATATATATATAAAATATATATAGTCTATATATAGTAAAATATAGTCTATACTACATAAATATTATATCACTTTCACACCACCATAATGTAGCTTTGCTGAGACTTTTCTGTAAATATTTTCATGGTAATTGTTCTGTCTGTATTAGTCTGAGGACTGATTCTAAATGTCTTTTTTTTCTTACCTCTGACCTGCAGCTTCTTATTTATGGTTATGTATTAGTTCATATTGTCACCTGAGTGTACTATTTACTCCATAATAATAAGTCAGTCTATTTTTTTTTTTATGAGATACCCATTGAGAACTTAAATATACACAAGCAATCTCTATGTTTAACACATAGACATCATTGTGGAGTATATAGTCACAGCTTCTTTATGCTAACTTGTGCACCTGAGGTTTCTGCAGCAAATATTTTATTATTATTTTTTATGGAGTGGTCACTAAATTTTTTTTGTACAGTGTTATCTTTATTCAAAACTGGTTGCCAACCATAACTATGGAGTCCAGTCTGCCCTATTATTAAGGCTTAGTTGGGGAAGAATACCTTGATTCACTATTTTCAGAAGGACATTTATAGCAATGTGAATGAATGAATAAACCTCTATGCTATACACACATTCATATGCTAGCGATGTCCTAAAAAATAAATCATTAAGCATACATCTGTAACAACAACCATTGTTTACATTTTTATTTTTAATAAAACATTAAGAATTTAACCTTTCTTTTTATAATTATCTGAACAGTTTTTATATGTGAAATTTGAAAGAAAAAGAAAAGGGGCATAATACGAATGAAAAATAGGGAAAAGAAAAAGAAAAAAGAAGCAAAATTTAAAGACAGAAAGGGAGAAAGGAAAAAGAGGGAAAAGAAATAAGAAAACAGAATGGAGAAAAATGAGAAGAAAGAGAGAGAGAAAAAAGAATAGAAATATAAAAAAAAGAAAAAAAGGAAGGAAGAAAGGAAATAATAATAATAATAATAATAAGAGCATTCTTTTGTTTACTAAGAAGCTAGAAAGAGCCAAGATTGCCCATGTCCTGAAGGAATATAGCAAAGAGAGGGAGAGGCAGTGCAAGCACACAAAACAGACACAGTGAGAGAAGATGAAATGTAATTCTAAGAAATTTTAACAAAGCAGATCTAAAATAATAAAACTTTAGAAAGCAGTATTTGAACCTTATGACTCTGGATCCCTATTCTAAATTTCTACCACTAAGCTATTACATTGACTCAACCAGCATTTCCTTTGACCAGACAAATTATATGTGATTTAATTTGAACAATTTTAATTAGAATTTGGCCATGACAGGGATAGATTCCAGGTTAATGATTATTCTTAGTTTTACGGATGAGTGGTGGGAAATTTTCATAGATGTTATCAGACAAAGCACCTGCTTCTTATTCCTGGCAGACCAATTATCGGTAAGATTTAGTAGAAAATTTACTATGCCCTTTAATTTTTATTTTGGCGTTCAGTAATTCCAATTTTGGTTAAAATGTCTGGAAATGTGGAATTAACATGCCCATAGGTATATAAGTGGAGGGTTCTGGGGTAAGGCAGCCACGATAAGTCAAATGAATTGTACTTTATCTGGAGAAAATCTAGTAATTTTCAGGGCAACCCTCAAAAATTTAAAGGCAAATTCCTTCTGTTTGCCTTGTAAAATTACCTCCCATATGTGTATGAATATTTTATTTTATTTTTCACATTCTATGTTTTCATTTCTTTTATATTCTTTATTCCTTTTTTGTTTACAGCTTATTTTTAAATTTTTTCCTTTTCTTTTAATTTTTCTTTGATTTTTTTCCCCTTTTTTATTCACATTTTCTTCTACTTTATTATTAGTTTATATTTTTAATTTTATTTTCGTTTTTTGTTTTAAATTTTTTCCGTTTTTCAATTTTCTTTCTTTTTTTCTTCTTTGTTTTCATTTTACACCTTTTTTTTCATTCTTTGTGGTCAGTTTTCAAACTTTTTGTTTTTATTTTTATTTCTTTTTTCTTTGTTTTCATTTACATTTTTCCTTCTATATTTTCAGTTTTCTTTTTATTTTATTCCATTTTTTCCTTCTTTATGTTCATTTTACATTTTTTCTTTGTTTTCATTCTTTTTTCTTTTTTATTTTCATTCTTTTTTATTTTCATTCTTTTTTATTTTCATTCTTCTTTGTTTTCGTTCATTTTAGTTTTTCATTCTTTATTTTCATTTTTCTTTCTTTTTTCTTTCTGTTTTTATTTTACATTTATTTTCATTCTCCGCTTTAGTTATTTTTCTATATTCTTTGGTTTTCATTTTACATCCGTTTTTCTTTTTTTTATTTCTCTTTCTTTTTCCTTCTTTGTTTTTCATTTTTATTGTTTTCTTTCGTTGTTCTTTCTTTGATTTAATTTTACACTTTTATTTCTTTTGTCATTTTCAGTTTTCTATTTATAAAAAGTGTCCCACCTGAATATGAAAAATATTAAAAATTACTGGCCTTATTGAAATAATTCAAATAAGCAAATATAGTTGAAAGGGAATGACTTCAATGATAATCTTCTTTTCTGGTCCAAATTTCCTGCTTTAAGGTGTCCCACCTGAATATGAAAATTAAAGATAAATATTTCATAAATTACTTCACAATTACATGCAAGTGCATTTGAATTCATCATACTAGTGGAGTTAAATGTGGAATAAGCTAGCTTCTAATAGCATTGAAACTGTAAATTCAAATTTGAGATCTATATAAATCATAAAATTACTCACACACACACACACACACGTTTTTATAATAAACAAAGCAATATATTTCATACAATTGGAATTAAGATACCATTATGTAAATTATAATTTTCACCTTGTAAAATTACATTTGCAAGATTTTTCAAACAATCAATAGATGATAAATTTTTGAAATTCAATTATATTTTATATATATATATATATATATATATATATATATATATATATATATTTTTTTTAATAAAAAATATTGAAAAATTAAAATCTTCAGATGCACTGGGTTGTATATTAATATTCTTTTGTTTTTATTATTATTTCATTTAGATTCTTCGACTAGTTTCGGCCAACATGGTCATCATCAGGAGAAAAAAAATTCTGCTTGCTGGTAGCAGTGCAGTGAAACAGAAATGAATGTCTTGATGGAGAAAAAAAAAGAACATATATACACACACACATATATATGCACATATAAATATATATATATATACACACACATATATGCACATTGTTATCTATATATACACACACACATATATATATATATATATATGTGTGTTTATTTTATATTTTATTTATGTATTTATATATGTATGTGTGTATATATGTATATATATATATGTGTATACATATATGTATATATGTGTGTGTTATATATATATATATATATATATATATATATATATATATATATATATTTTTTTCTAAGCATTTATTAGATGTATTTACAATACAAAAGTATATTTAACCAAATGTAATCAAATTCACTATTTAGTCATAACTGTTTTAGTGAGACGACTTTCTAACCATTACACCACATTAAAAAAAAGACGATGTATGTGTATATATATATATATATATATATATATATATATATATATATATGAAGATATATAGTTTTATATCTGTGCTATAATTATGGGATAAAGTGCTCAATATCAGAGATAGAGTGTATGTAAATATAAATATAAAAGTGAACATTGAAGTCAACACTTAGAGGCGACAGGCTATTTCATGCTGGACACAATCGTCAGGTCGTCTTAAAAATTAAAAGTAAAAATAATATTTTAAAATTGTAGATCAATACAATGGATTCTAATCCAAACACCCTTTTTAGAAAGAATCTGTATGCATACAAGTAGAAATTTAATGAATAAAATGCCGAAAACCTTTTTCTCGTTGATAAAAGAAACCAGATGACATGCATTGAACAGATGTCAAAATTCGTTGAAAAATGCACCTCTACCCTACCTAGACATAACCCATTTTTGAATGTAACTCATAATTGATACAACAATAGTTAATAAAACAAACACGCTACCTCCCCTGTCTAAATGATTGGATTTCTCTGTATCCTTGGAAACAAAAATTATAAATATATGTGCTTTTAAAACTCAGTAAATTTTTAAATAAGTTATTCCAAAATTCACTTGAAGATGAAACAGAACTAATGCTTTTAATTTAATATAATTGAATTTGAAGTTTTTCGTTTCTGCTTTTGAAACATGGTAATTACTGTGTAGCGATGAAACCATATTTTTAAATCAGTTAATTTATAATATATATTATTATTTTTTTTAATTTTCACATACAGACAAAAACAACTTGCTCACTAGAAAGATGCATTCTTGTTTCAATGCGGCTGCATCTCGACTGGTGAGAATCAAAAATGCAGACGCATTGAAACAAGAAAGCATCTTTGTAGTGAGCAAGTTGATTTTGTCTCTATGTCAAAATTATAATAAATAATTATTGCTCTACTCTGATTTTAATTAATGCTGTGAATGTTAGAATTTATATTATTTTCATTCTCATTACATTTGGATATATATATATATATATGATAAAAATACCCACTATGAAAAGAACAAAAGATAAATGCTTTATAGCAAAGCAAATATTATTATTCATAAGAAAATTGTTTCTATTGACCAGTCTCCTCAGTGATTTATGTATATATATCTGGCAGGCATTGGACATCCACCAAGTTGAATTCAGTCAATATGTTGACTACCAAAAATGTTTTGTTTTCAGTTCACACAGATGGGTATTTAAAGCCACTGTTATATCATACTGTTACTGTGTTGCCCACCTGAGGATACTATGTATATGTGTACCAAATGTACACATGAATATATGTGTGTGTGTGTGTTTTATTTGAGATTTGAAGATTGCATTGATGTGTGAAAATGACATTCACTAAGCAGTGATTTCTTTGTCAGAACTGTCAACACATATATATATATATATTAAGAAATGGACAAAGTCCGACAATTTATTTATTAAAGACATTTTTATAAAAAAGAACGTTAAACATAAAAATGTCTTTAATAAATAAATTGTCGGACTTTGTCCATTTCTTAATATATGACGTCATTTGTTTACATTTGATACGCATGAGCAGTTATGAATGTACGAGATTCATGGAAGATTGAAGTTTATAAATCACCTTTTTCGACCTTGTGAGAGGTCACCGATAGGATGCAGGTTCGAATCCTGTCAAAGGACGAATATTTTCTATTTCAAAATTTCTCGGACATTCAGGCCGGTAAATGTTATTTAATACTGTTTATTATAAACAGAGCATTTACTTAAATACTTGTATCTATAAAAAAGAACGTTAAACATAAAAAAAATTCTTTAATAAATATATATATATATATATATATATATATATATAAAAGAGAGAGAGAGAGAGAGATAAAGAGAAAGAGATGTATGTATGTACGTGTATGTGATGTTTTAGACTGGTTTTAAATGAGAATAGTAGCAATGTTAACCCAAATTGGTTGAGTCGACTGAATCCAGTCTGGCCAGATCAGCAAGTGATTTTACTGAATGAGTCATTTTGGTTATCATGGAAAAAATAGGCGCTGATATTACAAAGAATTCACAATCACTCACTTCCCTCCCCCACCTCTGTCTCTCTCTCTCTCTCTCTCACATAAAAAATATAAAAAAATGTTATATATTTAGTATAATGATACATAAATATATATAGAGATAAAGACATTGTCGATATAGGTATCAATAATACATGGAGACTAGTCCACTTCAGTCTAATTTGGTATCTATCTATTTATCTATCTATATATGCATATTTGTATATATATTTATGTATATATATATATATATATATATATATATATATATATATATATATATATATATATATATATTTTAGGCATATATATTTATGTATATATATATATATATATATATATATATTTATAAATTAATTGATTTAAAATATGGTTATTTTTCTACACAGTTCCAACCATGTTTCAAAAATAGAAGCTAAAAACCCTAATTTAATTTTGCAATTAAATTAAAAGCATTAGTTCCATTTCATCTTCAAGCGAATTTTGGAGTAACTTTTTAAAAATTACCGGGTTTTAAAGACACAGCTAAAATCACGTTTCCCTGGTTACAGAACACCGGATTTTATATCTTACTGTTCTTTCTTTTTATTTATATACATATATATATATATATATATATATATATATATATGCATGGTACTTATTGGAAAGTGCTCAATATCTGTGATAGAGCTAACATACTCACTTGTATACATATGACTTTATAACCCTGTTTTTCAGGATTTGGTGATTATCAGAGAGTTTGTCTGTTGATTGCAAAAGCATGAAATCCAATAATTGCCCATACCACTGAATATATATATATATATATATATATATATATATATATATATATATATATATATATACACATACAATAATAATAATAATGTTTCCAATATCAAGCCTATATATATATATATATATATATATATATATATATATATTTATCCCTCTATACTCAGCAACTTTAAGCATGTGTTGTGCATGAGACAGAGTCATGCTATTAAGGGATAACATGTATATTTATAATATATACTTAATAAGTTTGTTGTATTATATCAAACACTGTTTTATTAACACCAGCACTATATTTGAAATATATATATATATAATCAATTCAATGGCAAGCAAGGTATTAAAGCCACTAAAACATAAGTTGTTACTGAGTGTTGAACAATTAGAAAATAGAAATTTTCCTAAGTAGCAAGAATAAAAGAAGAGTATTCAGGAGAACAGTAGTATTTAAATTTTCAAAGATTAAATTTGGTTGGAAAGCATGGAACAGGAAGGGAGTTCCACAAGCAAGAAGTGTGAGAAAAGAAACTGTTAGCATAGAACTTACAGTTGCATCTAGCCAACTCAACTGTACATTGGTGATAGCTCATCACCAGTTTAGTACTGTGCTTAAATTCATAAAGTCTAGGTACCCTTGGGATGAGCTCATTCAAACAATTAACATGAAAGTATTTATAGTAAAGGCACAGGAAGACAACCTTATAGCAGTGGGAAAGTGACTGAAGTCAATACCCCCAGATGAGTGGATGAAGTAATTTTCACAGGGTCCATTTATGTAATTCCAGTGTTGAGATGCTGAAGGTAACATCAATCAGCTAAGTGACAAGTCTTTTACTTGTATTAATTATATATGTATATATAAATAATATCACTTGATGATTAGTAGGGATAATTTCAAGGAGGATATAAATGCAAAGAGAGCTCAATGTAAAAACAGAGCAATATAATAATGAATATAGAATCCTTAAAAATCCATCCAGTCAGGATATAATTTATTTCATGGACTTCAGATGTTCATCTCTGCAGACAAGTTTTATAAAAAATAAATGGAGTTCAATTTATTCAGACACCAGGAAAACGAAAAGAAGGAAAAAAGGAGAGAGAGAGAGAAGAGAAAAAGGAAAAAGTTTTAATATTAAAGGGGGAAAGAAAAAAGTGGGGAGAAAGATTTTTTTTTTAGGGGGAAGAGAAAAAGAAATAGACATAAGAAAGGGAAAGAAGGTGAGAGAGGGAAAGAAAAGAATTAAGCAAGTTGACAGGGTGAGCCAGAAAAGATTTTTTCCCTTCCAAGACTTGACAAGTTAAAAAATAGAGTGAAGGAAGGGAGTGATGATATTCAAAATAGATACATTGGAATTGTCTAGTCATTTTAAGCAGCAAAACCATCATCATTGCATTATAACTGTCACAATTACAAACTGATGATAATAATAATAATAGTAATAATAATAAAAATATTGATAAGATTATTAAAATATTTGGCATCAATATAAAGAAATAACATAAATTAAATTAATAGAGATAAGTAAAGGACCATTTTAAGTAACTAAAAACTTAAAAAATATATATATTGTTACACACACACACACATATATATATATATATATATATATATATATATATATATATACACATATATATACACACACACACACACACATATATATATATATATATTTACACATATATATACAAACACATACATATATATATATATATATATATATATATATACATGCATATACACAGAAATATACACATACATATACACATACACACATCCATACATAAATACATATACATACCCATATACACATACATGTAAATATATATCAATAATAATAATAATAATAAAATTATAGATAAAGAAAAGAAAATTAATTCATAATTTAAGATGTAGGCAAGAAAACCAGATAAATGATCATATATACAAAAACACTGTGAATACATACATGCATACATGTTAGTAACCATCAAAATATCCAACACTTTAAGTATAAAATTCTCCAAAATTAATGTTGTTATGGAATTTTAAAAGCGATAAAAACTTATTTTTCTTAGGGAATTTTATTTTTGAGTGAATGTATAGATTTTTACATATGTCTATCCATAGTGATGGGAATGTTTTTTTTTTCCAAAACATGGTCAGCACATTGTGGCCATGTTCATATTTGATATTATTTTTTTTATTTTTTATTATTAATACTTCCATTATTTTTAGCTAGTTATTACACGTGGATGAGGCTACTGTGATCATAATTTTTTGAGTATGTTGCAAACATATATTCATATATTACACTCTGCTACAATAAGATCTCCTTCTGATTCCCTCTATATGTCAGTTGGATGTAAAAGCTAAGAATGCAAAACACAAAATAAAAAAAAAGTTGTTTTCTGTGCATGGGCTCCAAGCATCACATATCTATTTACAAACGCTCACACAGGCAAAAAGATGACCTAGGGGATCACTAGATTTGCTTAAAGCTCTTCCAGAGCAACTGACACAGTTGCTGGCCAAAAAACCATCTGTCAGCATGTAGGTGTGTAATTACCATCACTGCTATGATCGTTTTTGTCACAACTGTGACCTCACCTAAGCTTCACTAAACTCACTCTACTCTTCATATGTGGAATATGTTTGACAGGACAGCTTTGAGACCACAGGCCTCCCTCATTGTCACTACCTTGATCTCATTGTGTTGATACCACATTCAACCAGAATCCAACAGATACTTCACTATCCCTTCCAGGTCTCCTTTGTCATCACCACCATGACCCTGTTCTTGATCTCTGATTTGACCAGAATCCAACAGAGACATTCTGGTTGATCAATGTTCACTATTTACAACTGATCCCTTGTTGCCATCACCAGCCTACACACCTTACCATAAATCAACTGACCACCTTGACCTCGATCAACTGACCACCAACCCTCCTTACCAGGCAGTCTGGCTTCAATATCTCAGTATCACAATTACCATTCTATCAAACACCTTATAGATGTTGATTTCAAACATGAAGAAGACTGTATGGCAAACTCCACCAATGTCTAATCTGCTCCAGACTTGCCCTCTAAGCCCCAACTGTGATCTTGACCAACAACAGTTGCAGATTAAAGTTGGCTGGAAGGCATGGGATCAGAAGGGAGATCCATAGGCAAGAAGTGTGAGAAAAGAAACTGTTGGCATAAAATTTAAAGTTACATCTAGCCAACTCAACAGCAAAGTGGCAAGACCTTGCTGCCAGTCTAGTATTGCACTTAAATTCAGAGTATAGACACCATAGCATAAAACTCCTCCAAACAAATACCATGAAAGAATTTATAAAAAAGGCACAGGGGGGCAACCTTATGGTAGGGAGAAAGACTGAAGCTGAGACACCAGAACAGGGCCAATAATATTGCTGATTCTTCTTTGGATTTTATCAAGGAGGACCAGGCCATATGTGGCAGGATTATTCTAAGCATG
Source organism: Acanthosepion pharaonis (assembly GCA_903632075.3). Classification (NCBI taxonomy): domain Eukaryota; kingdom Metazoa; phylum Mollusca; class Cephalopoda; order Sepiida; family Sepiidae; genus Acanthosepion; species Acanthosepion pharaonis. Next base: position 491,384 of record CAHIKZ030001427.1, on the reverse strand, counting down.
TGTGAATAGTAGACTTATAGATATGTAAGATAGATTCTAGAGAGAAAAATTGTCTTGAACAATACAGTGTATCAACTTTCTTAGCAGCTGACCTAGCAATGGATTCAATATAATCTTTCCCCTTTATGTCAGCCGAGAACATTAAAACATGCACAAACTCTATCTGCAACATAACTGAAAAAATATGACCATAACAGCCTTAGATATTTGAGAAAACACCTTTTGCTGGCTATAAATGGAAAGCAATCAAATGAAACATAATATGGCCTGCATTAAATTTTAATATTTCTGTTTCTTGAGAAGTTGTTTGAAAGTGGCTCAGTAGGTTGGAAGAATTACAGGTAACACTACATGAACTATGTTCACGTATCCAAGGTGATGCATGCCAAATTCATGTCATATTGTTCTATTTTTTCTGCAGAGCCTCAGGTGCCACACCTGTATTGAGGACAGGGTAGTTAAGCAAAACTCATCTTCTATGTGATTCAGGAGTGGTTGGCTTAGAAGTTTTATGATCATGTGACATCCAACCAAGACCTCTAGATTTGAATACATGATTACTATATCTGGGTTGTCATTGTGAAGGTAACCAACCGGTTGTTTCATAATAACAAAGAACCTCAACATTTGGACAGTTTCTATATAATTTACGTCCCAAAAAGAAAAATATTATAAGAACACGAAAAAATTTAAATAATAAAATAATAAACTTAACCACAGTAGCTTGTCAATGGTCTTTAATTAAATTTTTATATATTTTATATACATATATAATTCCAGCTGAATCCATTACATTCACTTACATGCTAATACCCTTGGGAAAGGTATAAATCCTCCTCTTCTCCCCCCAGCTATGGATAAATAGCAGGACAGACTAGGTTCTATAGCCTTGGATGGCAACTGGTCTAGGTGAAGGACAACTGTTTTCAAAACCTGCGGAGAGTTGTTTGAGGACCTTGTGGCCCATAGTACATCAGGTCTCTCTATTTGGTCTTTCAAAAAGTGTGCTTGGTCCTGTACAAAGCCTTCACCAGTATAATCAAATCATATGTGTTGGTGTCTTGACTGTCGGTTCCTAGGAACCGAGCTGTTTGACCCTCATACTTCGAATACAACGTGAAAGTCCACCATATCTATCTATCTATCTATATATATGTGAAAAGTGTGTGTGTATATATATATATATATATATATATATATATATATAAATTATTTATATATTATATGTGTGGTACTTATTAGAAAGCGCTCAATATCAGAGATAGAGCTAACGTATTTGGTTGGACTGATGTGAGTTTGTGACCCTGGGTTTCATGCTTTTGCGATCATCAGACAAGTAAGACAAGTCTGATGATCGCAAAAGCATGAAACCCAGGGTCACAAACTCACATCAATCCTACCAAATACATATATATATATGGAGAGAGAGTGAGAGTGAGAGTGAGAGAGAGAGAGACAGACAGACAGAGGCAGACAGGAACAGTGGAGTAGTGGATAGCAGTTTTTGATTGAGGAATCAGAGGGCTCAGTTCAAATTCCAGTCGAATCCATTACATTCATGCTAATACCCTTGGGAAAGGTATAAATCTTCCTCTTCTCTCTCCAGCTATGGGTAAATAGCAGGACAGACTGGATTCTATAGCGTTGGATGGCAGATGGTCTAGGAGAAGGACAACTCTGTTTTCAAAACCTGTGGAGAGTTGTTTGGGGATCTTGTGTCCCATAGTGCACAAGGTCTCTGTATTCAGACCTTCAAAAAGGGTGATTAGTTCAGCACAAAGCCTTCACCACTATAATCAAATCATATGTGCTGGTGTCTTGACTGTCGGTTCCTAGGAAATGAACTGATTGACCCTCATATGTCGAATATGATGGGAGAGTCGAATATATATGTATGTATGTATGTATATAATGAAATATAGTTTTAAGATATGCTATATTTATGGATAAAAGTGCTCAATATTAGCAATAGACTGTATGTTAATATAAAAGTGAATATCAGCATCAACATCAAGTGCTGATAGTCTGTTTCATGCTTGAACGTAAACTTCAGGCCATAAGTGTTGTGTTTTGACTTGACTATATATGCTGGCCAATGGTGCATTATGTGTAGCAAGGTCTTTTGTATTATCCTGACATTTATTGGGTTGGTAGTAATGGTTATGTTTGAAATTATCCTAGAGGCTATTGGGTAGAAATAATTGTGGATCTAAATGTGCTTATTTGTAGCTATTTTATAGTGTTGTTTTTTTTTAACTTTTTACACATTATTGAATATTGATTATATAATTATTTGTTGTTGATTTTCATTATTATATTTATATTTGTGCTTATGTTTGAATTTGCAGTTTGTTAATTTGTTTATTATTTACTTAATGGGTTTATTTATTTTGTATTTCTTGTTTATTTATTATTATTTTATTTTTTGCAGATCTTTTATCTTAGTTTAAAGATTTGGCTATGTCTAAAGTATGTTACATTATTTGATTTATATATATATATATATATATATATATATATATATATATATACATATATTAAGTTATGAAGAACTTGGTAATCTGTATGGGTAATCCCAAGGAGGATGAAATCCTGAGAGCTCAATGTAAATCCAAAGCTAATATTTTAAAGAAAAACAGACCACTTTAAGGTACCATTATAATAATTTATTTAACCAGAGCCCTTTTAAAGGATGCCGGATCATCAGATAGCACTTCCAAAAATGAAATTTTATGAAATATATATATATATATATATATATATATATATATATATATATATATATAGTATCTATATACTATATGTACATATATAGTATGTATGGGCATTATTGTATCTGTGATATAATAAAACCATACTTCATGGGCATAAGGGAATAGCTGAATGGAAAAAGAATGACAAATATGTTTATTTCTCAGAGAGAGTTTTATAATGCTATGTCATACACAAAGTTGAATATATATACACATGTCCCATATAGAGAAATTATAATATATATGCAACAAAAAAACAGCATATAAAAAAAAGGGAACTTGTAATATTTCTTTAAGGGAAAACTGGAGTTATGGCATTTTCTCTATGAACCTGTCTAGGCCATGTGGTTTTTCCTGTAAGACTTACTGCTGTGGGCTAGACATCCTTCTTTTTTGCACTTCAGCACACTGACATCATTCATCAGCTGTCACATGACCCTTGTGACTATTTCAATAAAAGTGAAACAATTGCCATCTTTATTCCTAAACACTGTTATTGAATATATATTTTTTAATCTTTATCATTTGTTAAGTCAACCAATGCCTTTATAGTATGAGATAATTAATTTACTATGACTTCTAATTTGTTTAATTAAGGCTGAAGAGTGCAACAACCAAAACATTGACGAACAACAAAATGAGGACAATAATCCACATGTAAACAGTGTAAATAATAATAACTCCTTAACCACATAAACTCTGACTGAAATCTTATTTCATATCTACACAATCACCTTGTTACATTTTGAAACTCAAGTGTCTGTGAGAATTATTTTCTCTATTGAATGTGATGCTTGTAAAGAGTGCTTGTCATTTTGGATTGGCATTTAGAATTTTGTAGAGTTTCCAAAAAGTTTTTGAGGGATAGCAGAAAGGTAGAGCTTATATCATTGAATTTTGGATATTATCTATTATAATAGTATATGACAAAAGCAGAAAGCATGTAGTAAGAAAATGGGAAGTTTTTACAGCTTACTGGATAATGTCATGGTTCAATGAAAATTATAAGAAATTACCATCCATCATCATGGAAGACTCAATTGCCAAAGTAGGTAAGGAATAAGACGGTAAAATTGTTGGCAAGTACAGACTAGGATCAAGAAATGGGCAAGAAGAAAAATGGGTATGATGGTGCTCAGCAAACAGTCAAATAATAACCAAATTCTGCTTTTAAGAATAGCCCAAACACTTGTGGATCTGAGACACACATTAAAAAAAAAACAGATTGATTACATAACAATGAATAAACAAATCAGTGATATAGTTTTACACTGTAAGACCCAACTGTGGAAGTAACCACCTTTTAGTCATATGCAAATATAGAATGAAATTATGGAAAACAAAAAGCCAAAGCAACACCTAAACCCCAATACAATAAACACAAAGAGATGTATTTAGACAGGGTTAAAAGCAAATATAATAACTTGAGTGAAACTGGAAATTCTACTTGGAACACATTAAAAAAAAGCTCTAATGACAATGATGAATAAGATCATCCCAGGGAAAGTAGGAAAAGAAAAAAAAGAAGTGGATGATAGATGAAGAAAGACAGCAAACAATGCCAAGGAATGTTACAAAATACAGAACATTAAACAAAAGCATTAGAAAGAAATACAGGTAGGTAAAAAAGGAATAACAGTAAGAAGTGTGTATATATACAAAGAATGAGCACTATAGATACAAAACATATGTACAAAAGAAAAAAAGATATCATAAGATGATAGATATACTCATCAGGAAGCATAAAAAGAAAAAAATGTTATAATGATGGAGAAAAGGGAAATCCAAAATATACACAAATATTGAAGGAAGTGAAATATTAAAATCTGAGATAGATCAGCACTGGTCAAGATGAACAAAAGAACAAGAGAACAGAACAAGATGACATTATAACTGAGATGTTATCAGCCTTAAAATATTTTGGGAATGACATTATGGAAATTATGGAAATAATAAATGAAATATATGACAGTGGTAACATACCAGAAGATCATAATAGATCCATTTTTATAGCAATGTCTAAGAAGCTAAGTGCAAATGAATGCAAGATCCACTGGATTATCAGCTTAATGACTTACGTAACAAAATGATCTGATGAATAGAGTGTGTAGCAGAATTAGACCAAAAATTGTTAAAGATAACGGAGCAAGGAATGCTATATTTATGATTACAATTATATCAGAAAGTGCAATACAAATACAGAAGGATGTATACGTTCATAGACAAAACAAAAGCATTTGATAATGGACAGTACAATGATCTATTTGAACTGCTAGGAAAAATTTAATTTATTTGGGAAAGATATTAGAATGATCTAGAATATGTACTGTCTGCATATAGATAGAAAAATGAATAGAATAAATACACAAAAATAGAAAGAGGTGTAAGACAAGGATGTATCTTCTCACCAGATTCATTCATCCTTTACAGTGAAGCGATCCTGAGAGAATTAGAAAATTTATTATGAGTATAATCTTAATAACATAAGACGTACAGATGACACTGCGTTAACAGCAAATGTTGAAAGAAAACTACATGAAATCCTAGACAAGGCAGTAAAGGGAAATGGGGAGAATGGACAAATTATAAATTGTAAATAGGTAGCAAAAGGGACAGCCCAGAATATTAACTACAAATTGGGAATGTCAAAATGAGGCAAGTACAGAATTTTAACTGTCTGGGAAGTGTTTTAATAGTTGTTGGAAAATGTGTCACTGAAATCTAAATACGGATTGGAGTAGTGAAAGATGACTTACAAAAGCTGAAAAAAGTATTAAGAAATAAGAAAATATATTAGAAAAAATGTTATATAATACTAGAATCATGTTTTTTACTCATTTGCAAACCAAACCTATGTTTATCTTTTTGAGTCGACTGGACTTCTGTTTATCTTCTTTACATTTATCTTCTTTACTTTAGTGTAAAGCGAACATTTCACTACTTTTTTGATTCTAGTGCAAAGCAGACATTGGTCTTCCATTTTGACTCTAGTGTAAAATGGACCACAACTATTTTAACTCTAGTGCCAAGTGGAACTATATCTACCTTTTTGACTCCAGTATAAAGCAGACCTGTCACTACCTTTTTTATTTTAGTGCAAAGCAGACATTGCTCTTCATTTTTGACTCAAAGTTGTGTTTTTCCAATTTTTGGCGCTGTCAGAACCACCGCAAGGTAATTTTAAGTAGTCCTGTGAAGTTTTGTTGAAATCGGTTGAAAAATGTAGGAAATCCGATCCAATATATAAATGAACAGACACGGACACACACAGACACACACAGACACACAGACACACACACACACACACACACACACACACACACACACAATCTGCGTTTTATAATAAGTATGATTAATCTTCCTATAATGTAGTGAATACTGGAAAATTTCTTTATAGATGATGAAGAGACTTCTGGTTATAAGACACATCCTTGTCTTACATCCTTTTGAGGCAACAGAGATACTTTTTCAGAGAAGAATGCTGAGAATACTATGGATGAAGCATATGAGCAATAAGGAAGTTTTAAGGAAAAGAAGAACAAAAATTACACTTAGGATTAGAAAGAGGCAACTTAAAACTTTGGAATATAGTATGAAGAAAAAGGGGTTTGGAAAATTTGACACTCACAGGATATATTGGAACTAAAAGGGACAAAGTGAAACATCAAGTAACAAAAATAAAAGGGTTATGTTAATAAATATTAGAACACTGACTGGAAAGAAGAGTAAAAAGAATCAAACAAACAAATACTGCTAAGAACTACAAAGAATAGGAAGTTGTGGAGAGCCATGATCAACCTACCTAACAAGCTTGTGTAAATGGATGGCAGAACAGGGACTGGGAGTGATAGTAAAAAGATAAATATTGCTAAGAGCTACAAAAAATAGGAAGTTGTGGAGAGCCATGAACAACCTACCTAACAAGCTTGTGTAAATGGATGGCAGAACAGTGACTTGGAAGGATAGGGAAAAGACAAATATTGCTAAGAGCTACAAAGGATAGGAAGTTGTGGAGAGCCATGATCAACCTATTAAGAAGTTTGAGTAAAAGGATGGTAAACAATGTGATTGGGAGAGATAACTTACTAACTGCAAATGTTTATTAGTGTGTGTATTTTTAGGTTACAATTGGGTATGAGAAATTTAATCCATAGTATAACAGAGAGAAGTCGGACATATGTTATTAAAGTTTCATGGTGAAGAGATTGAATTTAACATCTTTGTTGGGATGTCCGTATTTCCAGTAGGAACAGTTTTTGTTGCATGCTGGGGGAGTTTTTATTATTTTTAATTTTTATTTAATTTATTTTATACAATGTTCTTATGTTATTGTTTTATATTATTTATTATTGTCATTGTTATTATTATTTTGTTTATTATTTTCATTTATTTATAATAATAATAAGAAGAAGAATAATAATATTCCTACACAGTAAAGTGCTAAAGAGCAAAATAGATATAAATATAAAACATATGAAGTGTGTAATAACTATTTCATATTTAATGCAAAACAAAAGGCTCATAAAATATTCCAAAATAGAAAAGCTGTCCTTCCTGAAAAATCATATATATGTTTGTATGTGTATATATATATATATATATATATATATATATATATATATATATATATATATATATATATATATATTATGTATATATATATATATATATATATATATATATATATATATATATATATATATATGTATAATATATATATATATGATATAATTATATATATGATATATAAATATATATATATATATATATATATATATATATATATATATATATGATATAATGTATATATATATATATATATATATATATATATATATATATATATATATATATATATATATATATATATATATATATATATATATATATATGATATAATAATATCGAAGTATATGATTGGTGTATACGGAATGAATTCCAATAACCAACAATTACTATTCTTAAAAGATAGTAGAGCAGATATAATTATTTATTTAAAAATTATAACATAAATATGTTATAAAATCACTACAAAAATAGCCATTTTGTTTCAACCCCTCAAAACAAAAATGAAACAAAATGGCTATTTTTGTAGTGATTTTATAGCATATTTATGTCATAATTTTTAAATAAATAATTATATGATATAATATATACATATATATATATATAAATATATATATATATATATATATAATATTATATATGTATATAAATATATGATATAATATTATGTATATATAAATATATATATATATATATAAAATATGATATAATATATATACATTTATATATATATATAATATTATATATATGTATATATATATATAAATATATATATGATATAATATTATATATATATATATATATATATATAATTTACGTATATATAACTGTCTTCAGTTAAAAGTGGAGATTTCCACATATTATTAAAAATAATTCATTTTTTTCCTTATGTTCAATGTTAAATATTCTCGATATGAGACATTCTCTGTTTTTATATATATATATATATATATATATATATATATATATATATATATATATATAATAATATATATATATATTAAAATTAGATTCAAAATCTTTCAATACCCTTACTATTTCTTATTCAATGTGAAACAAAAGGCTCATAAAATATTCCAAAATGGAAGAGTTGTCCTTCTGACAAACCCAACAAATCAAAAAAAACATATTATTCTACCCACAAACTCTATCACAACTACAACCGTAAAGAATATATCTAAACTCAATATAAAATTTTTCACAACTACATCTGGAATAATCAAAGACTTAATCAATAAAAACAAAACAAAAAGCCAAAACTTGAAAGAGGAATTTACATTATCAACTGAAGGAATTGCCAGGAATAATATATTGCAGAAACCTCTAGAAAAGAACATAGATAAATTTGACTAGACAGAAAAAAAAAATTCTTTTAAAAATATTCTTTTAAAAATTTTGAAACTACCAGCATCTCTTTATGTGCATGTGTAGATGTGACAATGAAATCCTAATGGATGAAATGCATCATAAAAACATTCTTCTAGTTTTTCAAACCGCTGTTTCAAAATACTGTTTTTTTCAAAAAAAGTATACACCATTATATATATATATATATATATATATATATATATATATATATATATATACTTATGTATAAAAGTAGACACTGTGGTCAACACCAAGAGGTTACAGTCTGTTTCATGCTTGAATGTAATTTTCAGGACTGATTTTTGGCACTTGGTATTGACCTGAATGTCCACTTTTGCATTTACATACAGCCTATCTTTGATATTGAGACTATAAATGTAGTATACCTAAAACTATTTTTATCATATACATATATATATATATATATATATATAACTTTTTAAATAGTAAACTGTATATAAGCAAGAATACCTAATGCATACTCAGATAATTTGGGAGCAACAAGCCTGATTTTTTTCAAATAGAAGCGAAATGTAAAAGAAATCTGAACTATTATATTTGTTGAGAATTTATTTCAAAGAACCAGTCAAGTGATAAATGAACTCAATTTTACATTAAAATTATTCTAATGTACTTATATAATATTTATTCAAACAATCAATGCATGCTTATCAAAACTTTGTAACAAATATATGCATCTGAATTCATCCATGGTTGCTTACAAAAGACAATTTTAAATAATTCTGCAATAAATTAGTTATTTAGTAATTCCTTTAAGGAGGAGATTAAAGAGAATATTTAAATAAATAGATAAATAGATAGATATGAACAGATATAGATAGATAGATAGATAGATAGATAGATAGATAGATAGATAGATAGATAGCAGACTGAGATAGATATGAACAGACTGAAATAGATAGATAGATAGATAGATAGATAGATAGATAGATAGATAGATAGATATAAATTGACTGAAATAGATAGATATGAACAGACTCAGACAAATAGATAGATAGTAGATATAGGTATGAACAGACTGAAACAGATATCAACAGACTGGCACCAATTTTGAGGGTTACAGCACGGGGCACAGTTTATGAGGATATATGGGTAGTATTCAGGGAAGTGTTCCCTTTGGAGTTGTTTCTACAACAGTGGTTCATAGGAAGATAAATAGTTATGAATAGTCTGAGATAGATAGATAGATAGATAGATAGATAGATAGATAGATAGATATGAATAGTCTGAGATAGATAGATATGAATAGTTTGAGATAGATAGATATGAATAGTTTGAGATAGATAGCTAGATAGCTAGATCGATAGATAGATAGCTAGATAGCTAGATAGATAGATAGATAGATAGATAGATAGATAGATAGATAGATATGAATATTTTGAGATAGATAGATAGATATGAACAATGCTGGATAGATAGATATCAACAGACTGGCACCTATTTTGTTTGCAATCATCTCCATCCTGTCCCCAGCTTATGAGTCACTTGAATAGAGGATTACAGCATGAGTCATTGTTTTTGAGGATATATGGATAGTAATCAGGGAAGTGGCCCCTTTGGAATCATTTCTACAGAGCTGTGGTTTGTTGGAAGATGGATAGATACATATGAACAGACTGAGATAGATAGATAGATAGATAGATAGATAGATAGATAGATAGATAGATAGATAGATATCAACAGACTGGCACCAATTTTGAGGGTTACAGCACGGGGCACAGTTTATGAGGATATATGGGTAGTAATCAGGGAAGTGTTCACTTTGGAGTTGTTTCTACAACAGCGGTTCATAGGAAGATAAATAGTTATGAATAGTCTGAGATAGATAGATAGATAGATAGATAGATAGATAGATAGATAGATAGATATGAATAGTCTGAGATAGATATGAATAGTTTGAGATAGATGAATGATAGATGATAGATAGATAGATAGATAGATAGATAGATAGATAGATAGATATGAATAGTCTGAGATAGATAGATATATAGATAGATAGATATGAATAGTCTGAGATAGATATGAATAGTTTGAGATAGATAGATAGATAGATAGATAGATAGATACTAAAAAGCCAAGGATAGATAGATAGATAGATAGATAGATAGATAGATAGATAGATATGAATAGTTTGAGATAGATAGATAGATAGATAGATAGATAGATAGATAGATAGATAATTATGAACAGACTCAGATAGATATCAATAGACTGGCACCTATTTTGTTTACAATAATCTTCATCCTGTCCCTGGCTCATGAGTCACTCAAATAGTGGGTTACAACTTGAGGCACAGTTTATGAGGATATGTGGGTAGTAATCAGGGAGTCATTTCTACAAAGTGGTGGTTTGTAGGAAGACAGATATATATATATATATATATATATATATATATATATATATATATATATGCAGATATGTAGAAAAATAGGAAAGAACATGTTAGGTAAATAATCCAGAGTTCTTTAGTATTTTTGTTTTTATTTTTTAAAATACAGAAGTAGAGCTTAAATTATAATATATATAATTATTTTTAAAAAAATATGATTCCTTTGATACATAAGAGTTCTCATGTTTCAAAAATGAGAGCCGAAAACCTCAATATAATTATTAAAATTAAATTTATTAATATTAAATTGAGTTAAAGTATCAAGCCCTGATTCATCCTCACGCGAAAATTACTTTAACTCAATTTAATTTTAATAATTATATTGAGATTTTCGGCTCTCGTTTTTGAAACATGAGAACTATTATGTAGCGAAGGAAACATATTTTTTTTAAATAATTATATATATATATATATATATATATATATATATATATATATATGTATGAACAGACTGAAATAGATAGACTCAGAGAGAGTGAGAGAGGGAGACCAACAGACTGAGATTTTTTTACTATATTATTTACTCTGAAATACACAGGAGACATTTGAGGTAGAAGTCTACAGTTTAAGAGACACAGATTATCCACATATGTATGGAAGTTAATAGTTAAGCCTAGACTTGAACAGGTTGATTGTAGGGATCAGTGAATCATCCTGTAGGGAGTCAGCTATTTGTGAGAAAGAAGCTGCTCAAAGGGAACTTACATCTTGCTAAAAGAATACAAAGGGAATGGATCTTAAGAAGATTAGAACTAAAAGGACTAACGAATGTAGTTCTTCTGAGCACAACTGGAAGTAGTAATAGAACAGCCAGAGGCTTGCAATGTTTCATCTGTGGGAAAGAGGTTGTAGGGTAAAATAATTCATCACCCACAAGGATCCAAAAATGCTTTTGAACTCTGTTAAGGTGTATCTCCTGCCCATATATAGCAGCAGTAATCCATTTTCAGCCTGATGTGTACCTTGCAAAGGTAGAGTATAGCAATTTGAAAGGACATTAGGATAGTGAAAGATGCCTTCCAAAAGCTAAGCAAAATGAGTATTGAACTGTTATGTATTATCGGTCCTCCTATATGATAGTGAATGCTGAACAATTTTCTAACAAATAAAGAAGAGACAGGAAGCAACAGAAATATTCTACAGAAGGATGCTGAGAATACCATGGACCAGACATGTGAACAAAGACAAAGTTCTAGAGACAATGAAAACAAAAAGACCACTTGTAATTTACATAATTTTTATAATTGAGTTTAACTTCTGGTTCCACAAAAAACAGAGGACTTTTGTTGGTATTTCACCCATTTAAGTTTCTTTGAATAGATAAGTAATTACTTTTCTTTTGCAGCTTTCCAGGGAATAACTATTTCAACAGTTCAAATTTGTATTAATTTTTATTTGATCACCTGAATTTACATCCCTAACTGATTATGAGACTATACTGTGTAGACAATTTAGAATTAGCAGTTTGATTTTTCGGGTTTCTGAGCTCATAATATATATGTATATATATATATATATTTTAAGACATATTTATGTTTATACATTCTTTTTATAGATACAAATATTTAAGTAAATGCTCTGTTTATAATAAACAGTATTAACAACATTTACTAGACTGAATGTCCAAGAAATTTTCATAGAAAATATATGTCCTCCAACAGGAATCGAACCTGTATCCTATATGGAACTGTCATATAGCCTGATGTGCCTAACTGACTGAACCACAGAGGGTCGTTCGGTTAGAAAGGTCGATCTTACTGCTTTTAAACTACAAGGCTCAAACCCTCGGTCATGATGAGTTGTGATTTTGTGCTAACACAACATCAATGACTCCCAAGGAGTTCATCTACCCAATTTTACTCATAAGGCTTGGGTCAACCCATGGTATATTTAAGCATTTTCCAAAGGTGTCCGATGTTGGGATCGTCTCCTTAGACTGATAACATCAAAAAGTCACCTTCTTAACAAATCGAAAATGGTAAAATTTAAACCTGGTTCTCTTGGTCAAGCTAACATGTGTCTATATATATATATATATATATATATATATATATATATATATATATTATAAAATGGAGCAAGGTTTGACCTGACAATTATTTTTAAAATTTTTTTACATTTTATGTTGTTAATACTGTTTATTATAAACAGAGCATTTACTTAAATATTTGTATCTATAAAAAGAATGTATAAAACATAAAATGTCTTGTAAAATAATTGTTGGACTTTTTTTCCATTTCATAATATATATATATATATATATATATATATATATATAGATCACGTTAATATCTGACCAAGAGATCCAGGTTTAAATCTTACCATGGTCGATTTGTTAAGAAGGTGACTTTTTGATGTTATCAGTCTAAGGAGACGATCCCAGCATGGGACACCTTTGGAAAGTGCCTAAATATATACAGGTTGACCCAAGACTTATGAGTAAAATTGGGTAGATGAACTCCTTGGGAGTCATTGATGTTGAGTTAGCACAAAATCACAACTCATCATGACTGAGGGTTTGAGAATGCTGGTCATATTCAGATTGTGGATCGCACTTGATAACTTGCTTCTCTCCCAGAGACTGTAACTAAGGTTTGCTCAGTATAATGCTGTATAAACTATAGGTGGGATCTGTGGGTATTGAAGAAACATAAACTGTACCTGAGTAGGTGTCTGCAATAGGGAATACAAGTGGCCAGCCATTAACATAAATTAAATATACATAATGGCTGCCACCTTGTTATTAAGTATGACCATTGCAAAATATCATTCAAGCATACATTTAATAAATATTGACCAACTACTTGTTTTTGACCACACCTATCTACTAGGGTGGCTAGCCAATCCCTTAGTTCAACATTCACAAGACCCACCTGTGGATCATACTGCACCTATACTGAATAAAGGCTTATGGCTACATCATGTTGAAACACCAGTTTCTGTACGATCACTGAAATTAACCAACTGGTCAGTACCTAGATAGGTGAACACCAGGTGCTTGGTTGTGTGGGTTGTCTAACGGATAATGGCTCAGAATTGTTAATCAGAGAGCCAAGTTCCAATTCCAGTTGGGTTCATTAAATTCATTTATGTGCAAATGCTTTTGGGAAAGTTATGAATACACCACTCCCCCCAGCTATGGGTTAATTAGCAAGACTTGTATCACTAAAACCATTGCTATTTTTAAAACAATTGTGTACAAAATATGTAGATTTTGGTATTAAATACTCTATAAAGGGAGGCTGATAAACCACTAAACATAAACAACCAACCAACCAACATGTGATGAGCACACCTTAGTTTCTGAGAAAGAGTCATGATTATTTATTTGTATGACAGGTAATGTGATAAAAAGAGAAAAAAAAAAAAAAAAAAAACTATGCTAACCTGATAATATTTTTACTGTTTGTGTTATTTGATTTAAAATCATTATAACGACCACTATTACTAGTTTCATATGGTTGGTTACTTAGTATTACTAGTGGCTTTAGTGAAATGCTAAATGCTATTTTTGCTACTGCTACAATAATTACTGTTACAATTGCTACTGCTAAGAATACTACTACTACTATTTATTCTTTATACTCCCCCCAACCCTTTCCACCTGAACGCTACTAAGCAATGACTGTAAATACTGAAGTTAAAACCTGAATTATTTGGCAGTTCTTAAAATCATTCGGTTCAGATAATTCAGCCTAGCTAGTCACATACGATTGAGAAAAAAAAAAAAAAAAAAAAAAAAGACTCGTTTCTTTTTGTTTGCTTCCGTTTTTACAAAACCAAAAATATCGTCTGTAAGATTTAGAAAAAAAAATCCCAAAAGAAAAGCAAACCAACTTGAATTTAATTTTTAAAAATATTTTAAAAGGACACCCGTACCTGTCTGAGTATATTTTTATGAAGTCGTGCCTCCTTAATGAGAAGTAACTCACAGGCTAAAAAGAAAGAAAGAAAGAAAGAAAAACGCCCTAAACCACTTGCGTACACACAATTCGTGTAACTAACACTAAAATACATACACATAGTTCTACAGACTTCCCCACGCACTTGCAGGCGCACTATATACTTAGTGACAAACAGCTTTGTTTTGTGCGACTGTATTTGCAATGGGAAAGAATATTTCTTTAATTCCCTCAAGAAAAAGTGTTGCGTAAACTAAAATATCTGAAGTTGTTTGATACAAAGCACCACAATATAATTTATTACTTCAAGAGATAAAATTTTAAAAATTAATTTAGAAAAATATATGTTTTTTATCCTATAACACAACTGCCCGATTATCATCATGGAAAAATTTTCAGAAAGCACTAAAATCAACAGGAGATCTATTATCGGAGAGAAATGGGGCCCTCAAAAAGACAACAAAATGGACAAAGAAGGTAATTTTATTATTTTTATTTTTCTTCAGAGTTTGAGAAATGTTTCATCTGAAATTGACTGGAACAAAAAATGTCCAGTTTACAAGATCACACCAGCAGAAAGTCTTTTTTTTTTTTTAATCTGTTTAACAATTACTTTGTGCAAAATCTTAGGTCAGTTATCAGCTGTTAGATTAGAACTTTGTGTGTACTTATTAGCGTACTTTTTCTTTGCTCTTTATTTTCGTTAGTGTTCTTTTCGTTAATTAATGATCCAACGATTGTCTCCTGATGAGATGTTGGTTGAAAGGACCTTAGAGACTAATAAAATTAAAATCAATCCTAGTTTTTAAAACTGTGTGTGTGTATGTGTATATAATATATATATATATATATATATATATATATATATATACCCTTTGTTTTGTTTTTGGTATTTATTTTTTTACGAATCTTGTGCGGGTGATACAATATTTTAATTTTGGTTATTTACTAATAATGTAAAAAAAAATTAAAAGAAAGTTGTAAACCAACCTAACTTTACTGCAGCCGGTGTTAAAAAAATATGAAGAAATTTCGTCTTAAGTTTAAATAAACATTTTAAAAGCCGAGCTAGCTTTTAAAAAATAACCCTGTATCAAATGTAAAAAAACCGTTTGGAATATTAAGATATCTTGATTAAATTCTATTAATAATTTTTATTTTAGTGACGGTATAATTACTACGTGAGTAAAGTAGGATTTGAACTTATTTATTTTGGGAATATAATTGTTTAGACTTGATTGCAAAGGACTAAGGAGTGAGGGTTATACAGTTTACTAATCAATAACTAATAGGTTTCTAATTCATTGCCTTTTTTTCTGAGGTAAATTAAAAATAATTTGTTGCCCCCACCTTTTTTTTTTTTTTTTTTTTTTTCATCTTAATTTTTATTTATAATTATTTCATGTATTTGTGAAAGAAAACTGAGGTTTCTTAAATTTTATTCCCTAAAAGCCGTTTTTATTCGAAAAAAAAAAAAAAAAAATCAGCCGCCCACCCAGGTCTATTACAGGAATTTCCACCTTTTTATAAATTGAGATATTGAATTCAATACACTTGAAAAGAAACAAAATAATTGTAAGTCTTAAAACATTGCTTGAAGTTTTTAACCAAAGTCTTGTTATAGATTTTTTTTTTCTTTTCTTTTTTAAGCATCTTTATTTTCACACACCTGTTACTAAAAAAAAATATTCCGTTTCACTCTTCAGTGAATCACCTTTTAATTTTAATAAGATGTTTCAACCGGTTTTTATAAATTAATTCAAATCCTCACCCCACTAAGCACAATTGTAAAAAAAAAAAAAAAAAAAAAAGTTGCTCTTTTCAATTCAGTTTTTAAAAGAAAAATTGAAATTGTTAATTTGGAAGTTTCATTTGAATGAAGTAAAAAAAAAAGAAATTTTTTTTTTTTTTTTTTTTTTTTCATTTGAAAATTGTTTTCCTTTATTGCTCACTTTTGGAAATTCAACAAATTTAAACTTTCTTAAGCAACTTCTTAAAAATATTAATTTGGTAGACCGAAAAAAAAAAAAAAAAAGCAAGTGTTCCAACAAAAAAACAAACTTATTACTTAATCGTTCACTAAGACTTACTGTGTAGTTTGCTAGTAAGTGTAAGAAACAAATGGATAAATTAATTAGACAGTGTCAATAAATATTAAAGCTTTTTTCTACATTGTTTCATGTAAAATAAAATATTGTTTTTGTCAAAACACTTAAATTAATGTTTTAACCGATCACCGCCTCCAAACATTATTCTGGAAGGAAAGTAAGCGAAACTAAAAAGAATGTTTGCTTGTAATTGGAAGACAATTTGGTATTAATTGGCTAAAAAAATAACTAATGTACTAAAAGAAATAAATTAATTAAATAATTATTTTGGGGGGAAATAGTATTTAAAAAAAAATAACGCTAAGAAAATCAAATCTGTTTTAATGTTAAAAAAAAAAATTAAAAATATAAACTACAATTTAATTACAATTGAATACATGCAGTTCTTGTAAAACTATTTTAAAAATAAATGCCTTAGTTTTTTTGTTTTTTTTTGTTTTTTTTTTTTTTTAAACAAAGTTAAGCGTAAAATTCTTAATCACTCAATTTCGGAGTTTTACAGAACTAAGGAACACCTCCCGTAAAATAAACACGTTCGGTTAACTGCCAGTTATTTTGGTTTTCAATTGGGGAGAGGTGGGTCGAGATTGTTGTTTTGTCTTGAAAAAGAATACTACATGTTCGACACAAACCATGCAATTATTTGTGTGTGCCCTTTAAAAACCTGAACATCTTTTAATCTCTTTAAATTATCTGTGAAAGAATTTTTAAACTTCCAAAAATTGTACAACTAGTGCAAGGTAAAAAAAAAAAACGGGAAATCCACTTTCAGTTCAGTTACTTTTTTTTTTAGTTATTTGACAAATAGATTTTTTTTTTTTTTTTTTTTTTTTGAGAATATTCGCTGAAGAAGCCCATTTAATTGTGACTACCTGGGGGGGGATTCTGCGTTTATTGGCCTCCCCACGAAGGCAAATGTTACATGGGGTTGTTGAGTACCTACACACTGATTTGATAGTAAGTTTGAAGATTACAAACGTGAAGTCCCCAAGCGGACACGCGGTTTTCTAAAAATTGTCCATTTCCATAAGAATGCCCCTTTCCTTACTGACTATGCTGAACTAAAGTGGGATGGTATTTGTATATATATATATATTATTCAAAATGGGCGTAACACAAAAAATTGCAATTCTCCAGGTTTGCTTCAAACCTCAGAATAAGCAGTAAAAGATCTTTCTTTTTACCAGTTTCGTGCGGTAACGAAAACTGAAAAAGTTACAACCTCCCTAGTGTTGTATGTACTTAAGGAAGGGTCGTTCAGTTTTCTTTTTCTTTAGTTATGTAAATAAATCCGTGAAGATACTTCAGTAAAACATAAAATAACAATATCAACTGTGAACATACGGAAAATAAAATTTGTCCCGCATCTTACCCAATATTTCAATAAAACAAAGCTCAGTTTTGTTTTGTTTTCTGAGGCGGGGGAATTGATGCTTTTTTTTACAGCGTTATTTGTCACTTTGAACAGAATTACTTTTTATTTAAAAAAAAAAAATTATTTGTAAAATTTAATGAATGAATGCCATTTTTGAGTGGCCCTCTTTTAAAAGATTTTAATTTTCTTCCTTTAACAACTGTTAAATTATTTTTGGTATGGATGTACAAAAAATATAATTCTGATTTGACTGACTACTCAAGTGTTCAATATCGAAAGAATATTATGAATTAATCTATTTTATCATCCTTTTTTTTTTTTTTTCTTTACCTTGAAAGCAATACCTCCCCGATTCATTACGGGTGTATTTTTTTAAAAAAAATTTCCGGGTTTCTGTTTTCCTGCATTTTACAGTATAACCAATACTTACTTCCTTCAGAAATTAAAGCGGAAATTGTTTCTTTAAGTCGTTTATTATTGCAAAACAAATCTTTTTTTCTTTTTTTTTTCTGCATAATTTGCTTCTCTCGCCTCAAAGAAAATCTTCAGAATACAACGAAACTTTCATTAGCATAAAAAGAATAATTTTTAGTATAATTTTAATTCTTGATTATTGCACTGCTGGTCTTCCGTATTCCTTTAGATTTTACTTTTACTTTTTCGTTATTTTCATTCTTTTTTAAGGAAAAAGCAAGCATAACTTTTAGAAAATCCAGTTAATTAATCTTTAAATTTACCAATAGACTTCGAAACACACCTAGGATAAATTAAATTAGAATTTAAACGTTAAAGAGAATTTAAAATTTGTTTGCATTTTTCGTATACGACGGCGGTTCGAAGAGCGATAAAAAAAAAACGTGGCATGTTTTCAAAAATGCCTACAAAGTTTATTTATATACGGAAATTAATTTTTCTTTTTATTCGGATTAGCTTTTCTTTAGGCAATTATCTTTCAAATAGAACCGAAATTTGTTCAAAGAAGCTATTTATTTTTTTAAATTCATGTTTTGGTTCTATGCTACTGCGGGAAAATGATGTAAATTTTGGTAAAATTGCAGATTCGGATCCAAAAACCAATTTAAAGAAAGAAAAAAAACTGTTCCAAAAATAGCATTAAAAATTACCTTTAGGAGATATTAATTGAAAATCTTGAGTCTTATTTGTGTCTTTCAGGACGTATTCACACAAAATAAATAAATGAATTAAATTGATTTTATCGTAAAACGTTAGTTTCCTTAAATTTTAAATAATCCAGCTTTTTACAACAGGAATGTTTTTTATTTTTATTTTATTATCCAGTTGGTAAACTTTTACGTAGTAAACTAGTTCCGTAAGGGTGGCTGTGCTGTTCACCCGGGACCCAACAAAGATTGCAGTAAATTTCCGTAAATTCTTTTTGTACAGGGTTTTTTTTTTTTTTTTTTTTAGTTCTTTACATTTTTAGTTTTTATTTTTATTTTTTTTAACACCAGGAATGATGCATTTTATTAAAATTGGTTTCTGGGATCCTAATCTGCAATTTTACCTAAATTTTTATATGTAAAGAATAATTTTTCGGGGTGGGGGGGATCAAAGTAGAAAAAGTTTGAAATCTGTCAAGAAAAGTGTAATTTAAGAACCTGGATGTAAATTTCTATACCTGTGGATCTTAAGTGAAGCACTTTCAATATATTCTTGTCTAATTACTTTCCTATTTTCTTTCTTGGCAGATTTTCAGTTACAACAAGGTGTGATATTTAATGAAGAGAAAGAAATTAAAGATTGAGAAAAATTAATTTAAAATTATCTCCCCCACCTCCTTCCTGCATGTGTAGTCACATCAATGTTATGGCACTATACAGGGTGTTCTCGACTTTTGTTGGAGATCTGTTCCTATAGCGCAACGTAACCAGATTTTCAACATAGTTCGGAACTTGCCTACATGACCATCCATGAGTTGGCCTTATGCTTGGGAGCCATAATGAAGGGCAAAAAGTACCGCCAAAAAAGAGAGCAAATGTAGTACAATCCAATATGGTATACAACCAATGAAGAAACGGCAAAGTCTTTCTCATATAGTGTTGCGAGACAACGTTTTATTATTAGAGATGCCAGTGTAACCACAAAACGCTGTATGTAACCCAAGCACTCTGTGTGTGTATATATATATATATATATATATATATATATATATATATATATATATATATTACATAGTAATCCGTATCCGTTTATTGAAAAAAAATAGGATGTAGATCCAAAGAGAACTCTGTCAGAGACGGAGCAAAATTATTATTAATTAATGAATATCAAACATTTAAGATTCCATAGGTAATAATTTTATTTTATGAGGCTACAGTAGTTAGCCTCATTCATTGGACCTCTAGACAAAAAAACAAACAAAAAAAAACTATTTGAGAATATTATATATATATATATATATATATATATATATATATATATATATATGTAAGCAAATATATGGATATAGATCCGACAGTATGAAGAAAAATATATACGGAAAAAAACAAACAAAAATCCTTATATGCAATTATGCTGTTTTAATGTTAATATGATGTCAACGTCGGACGTTTCAGTCTAATAAACCATCTTCAGGACATATTCATGAAATATAATTAACATTATCAATTCAACATGACAAAGACGATGGACATAAGAACAAGACTTATCCAAACAGATAACTGAAAGTTTTATAAGATCAGTGCTCAGTTTAAAACATGGTCATGTTGTCATCACGTGGGTGACTCTGTGAAAACGTATTCCTAAAATTTGAGTATTTTGAATGAAAAATGAAAAGAATTCTAATTTGATCTAAAATTTATATGTACGCTTGTCGAGCATTAATCTTGCTAGAAAAGGGGAAATACTAAAGAAGCCAGGTCTAGTATTCACTGTGCATGAGATTTTGTCTTTGTCAAATTGATAATGTTAATTATATTTTATGAATATGTCCTGAAGATGGTTTATTAGACCGAAACGTCCGACGTTGACATTATATTAACATTAAAACAGCATAATTGCATATAAGGATTTTTGTTTGTTTTTTTTCCTTATATTTTTATTTTATATATATATATATATATATATATATATATATATATATTTAATTGATTCATTCCTGTCTGATAGAAACCTCAACAGGAAATAGAGAAAGCACTGACTACATTTTATTTATCCTATAATTGGGACTCATCAGCATAAATATATATTTACCACCAAGTATATTTTAAAAATGACAGTTGGGTTGTCATCATATTTATCATACCAACTGTACCAAATTTTCTAACTCGTTAATAAAGAAATTCCTCATCACACTATTTTATATATATATATATATATATATATATATATATATATATATATATATATATGGGTATAATTTGGAAAATTTTGGAGTTAAATTTTTTTGAATTTGGATTGAGGAATTTTGAAATGAGTTCAAATTCTTTGAATCCATTACATTTACTTATATAACTTATCAGTAAATTTGAAAAAGGTATAATCCTTTCTTCTTTTCCCCAGCTATAGCAGGTTCTATGTGCCTTTAACACTCAACACTGATCTACTTTTGAAAGACATGGCAAACAAAGTTCTTTGTCAAATATGGGGGAGGTCATGTATCTTTTTTGATACATTTTTGCCTAAAATTAAAATGTTAATTTTGATAAGACATTAACTGAATGATATATATTAGAAAATAGTTCACGTGTGCTTCAAATAGTTTATGATATAGAGTAGATAAGTTGGTCAATAAAATAAACGAAAGGGTACTGATGTAATCAGTATGGAAAACATTTATTAATATTAACCATGTAAAAAAAAAAAAAAAAATATGAAGTACAAAGATTGAGGTTCCAGGTTTAGAATTTTCAAACATGCCTGTGTTCTTCATCAGTGGATGCAAGAAATAAACAGGGATAGTGGAGACTATCCAACATTAGTTCTTGAGGTTGGGTAGAATCCTGCTTGTAGGTAAAATTGTTAGAAAAAATCCATTCTCTATTTGATTTCTCGCTGTGTGAAACTTTTTGTGAAAATAACCTTAGATTTAAAAATTGTGGAAGGGGAGTGAGATGTTAAATATAGATGAAAAAGGGTTATAGGAAAATGGGTGGGGAAAGATTATGTGAGTTAGGACAAAGTGTGGGAATGTAGGGAAATATTGGCAATAAAATGAAAAAGACAAAAGAGCAGAAAGAAATAGCACAAAGAAAAGGGATAAAGAATTTTTGGGAAAATGATTGTTAGAAATGGTGGGGTGCAGAAAAAATAAACTAAAATAAAAAAAAAAATTACAAAATACTAAAAATAAAAATGTGAATTGGGGGAAACATACAAAAAATAGATGTTGTTTGTTATAAGAAGAATCAGAATCAGAGATAAAAAAAAAAAAAAAAAAAAAAAAAAAAAAAAAAATGCCCAAGTTGGTTAAAGAATTTGTATCAATTAATAAGAGGACAAAATCAACCCTACATTAAAACATTTCAATGGGGTTAAAAAAGATTGGATCGCATTTAAATTTAATTATATATAAAAAAGTTCCTGGTCCTCTTTGATTAACGGATTTTATCTGGACTTTAAAATCTCCCAATGTTTGGAGGATAGGCAAGAATGAGGTGGAGATTTGAAATTGATCTGGATGAAAAGAGGAGTTTTATTACAGAGATTTAACCATATATATAAAAGAAGTTCCTTACTGAATGGTCCTCTTTTAAGATTATAGATAACTGAACGGATTTACATTATTTGGATTTTATTTTAGATATAGATAGATATTAGATACTTCTCTAGATAGATAGATAGATAGAGAGGACGATATTTCCTAGATGAGATATAGATTCAGATATGATAGAGAGATAGAATATATTTATATATCTATAGAAGAGATATTTTTAGATATATATAAGAGATAGAGATAGATATAAAAAGATAGAAAGATAGATAACAAAGATCTGATAGATATTTTTTTCATGATGATTTTATATGATGCATTGCACAATAACATTCAAACGAATTAAGGAATCAAAATGAAATGCTTGTTGGTTTTAATTTTTGTAAAATGTCGATTGAGAATAATTTATTGTATGGCTTTGATTAAAGATTGTTTGGGAAGATGCAAAGTGGTTTGTATTCACTGATATAGTTGGAAAAGGCATGAATCCGTCTCTCCCTGAATGTTCTGAAATAAGTTTAAGGTAGCATAGTGTTATCATCTTGGAAAACAAATCCAGTAAATAATTAAAATTCTGGCTGTGGATATTTATTTTTGATGCCTCTGGGGTAAGGCATGCATCAATCTCTCTATATTCTTCTGGCATATAACTTTGAAAAAAATTCTTGTTACTGGCAAATTGATAACATAGCTGAGTGATAAGTTAAATGAAACACTTTATGCAGACAGGAGTAAATTTAAAATGCTTTTATAACTAGTGTCAGTTTTGATGTCCCAGTTTATTTTAAACAATAGTTCGCCTAAGAAATGATTGGGTCAATTTAATGTCTAGTTCATGTTCTCTTTTAAACAAATGCTTTTGGGAAAGACACAAATCCATTTGTTCTCCCCTGCCCACTGTGTGTTAAATAGCAGGGTAAAATGGGCCCTTAATCCTTGTGCTGCAACCAATCTAGAGGGAAAAACAGGTCTGAATTTCAAATTGTAGAGAACAATGTGGAACCATTTTATTATCTTTCTAAGAAGTCATGGCATTTTATAGATCAAGAAAAGGAATCTATGGAATACCTTAATTGCACATGTCTTGAAGAGATATGGCATTTTAAAAAATAAACAAATACCCTTACAGAATTTTTTTCTTTTAATTGAATAATATTCATGTCAAGCTTTGATTATAAAATTTTGAAGGTTAAGCCATTTCAATATGTACTAAGTGTATATTTTATTTTTCTCCAATTTAGTCATTAGCTTACAGTTGTATTACATTAAAAAACTGGTTTTCATATGATCACTGAAATTAAGCAACATTGAGCTAGATCATTACCTAGATGGGTAACTACTTGGGAATATCAGGTGCTGTAAGCATGGATGTGTGGGTGGTGTAATGGATAATGGCTTGAAATTGTAAATCTGTCAATTTCTAATTAGTCAGGTTTATTATATTCACTTACATACAAGTACCCCTGGGAAAGGCATGAATCCACCTCTTTCCTTCCAGTTATGTGGTAATTAGGAGTTGTACCAGAAAAACATTCCAATCTCCCCCCACAAAAAAAAAAAAAAAAAAAAAAATGTTTTGTCTAAAAAAAAAAAAAAAAATTTCAGGTTTTAAATAACATGCAAATAGTTAATATGCCATTAAAAAAAAAAAAAAATCAATTAAAAAATCCAATTAAAATGATATTTAGTTAGAATGAGTGAGATTGTATATGACTAACTTTTATTTATAATCTTATACCATTTGGAACTATTGCCTAATCTATCCAGGAGGAAATCTGCAGGACTCTGATACTTTTAAAAAAATGAATTACGTTTGGTGAAACTGTCCTAAGATTTTACTACTCGGTTTCATAGAAAGAAAAGTTCTTAATGGGTATTTGCAAGAAATACCAACCTTTCATATTCTGTGTTTATTGTGAGGTTAAACTCTTAATATTACAAATTTATTCATTAATAACATAACCATAAAAAAAAAAATCATATGATTATATATGTATGGATTGGCACTTCTGTTTATGATCAGTGTAGTATCTCTGCTTTGTGAAATTCTATTCCAGCATTTACTTTCAAACTTTGAAATACTATGAAAGAATCTGTCTATATTTCTGAGATGAAGTATTCTGTACACTATTTACCTTGTTTGGACTATCATCCTCATCTTTGTTGCCAAATTTATCAATGTTTCAACTGTTGCATGCTTCTTCAGGTGGTTGGAATGTTGAACTGAACCCTTTATTTTGCTCACGGTGGTAGTTTGTTCTATTTCCACATGCCATATCCTATGGATGTCGGTTATCTCCTGTTAATTCCCCTCTCCCCCATGTGTACACCATCCCGTGCAGCTGTGGAAAGAAATATAAAGAGGAGACAGGCCGCCTCCTTAAGGTAAGGCTTCAAGAACACCAAAAAGCTGTAACATGAGGGGAAGTGGAAAAATCAGGCGTGGCTGACCGCATATGGAGAGAAAATGGAAATCACCGTCCTCTGTGGGATCAGGTTGAGATCATACACAAAGAACATCATTGGAAAATTCGTAAACTGAAGGAATCGGCACATATGGTAAGCCACAGAAATCTCCTGAGCCGACCAAGCATAGAAATGAATATAATATGATAACAAGTAATAAGGAGTGCCAGAGAAAAGCGATAACAAAAATTGCAATATGAGCTCAGGTAAAAACATGTAATAACAGCAAAAAATTGCAATATGAGCACTGGTAAAAAAATAGTTGCTGAAGACATTATATTTATAATACCCAGAAATTCATACCCAGATGTCCTCAAGGACACATGGCACAGTGGATAAAGGTGTTGGTTAGATCCAGTGACAGTACCCAGAGAGTGAGTTCAATACTTCGTTAAGGCAGTGGAGAACTTGGAGAGGTGAATTAACAGGAGATAACTGACATCCATTAAAACATGGCATGGGGAACTAGTCTACCCCAGTGAATAAAATAAAGGGTTCAGTTTGACATTCCGACCACCTGAAGAAGGCCAGAGTATACAATCGCAGCTATGAAAGAAATTGGATACTTTGAAGGATAACTGCTAAAAAACAATTAGTCAAACACAAATTTTCTCTTTTGTTAGTCAGTCTGTATTTTCTATACTGCAAATATAGCAAAGGGATTATCAGTGGTCAGGAATGAATGCAAGCATTACTGATAGAATAGGGCTATTATATAATGTAAATGCATTGCTCATAGATTTTCTATATGAATGCATTGAAATCAGGAAAGGGATTGTCAGTAGTCACTAAGCAATATGAGCATAAATAATTGTGTATAGAGTAGTGCTATTATTGGAGTGGCCAAACTTGCTTAATGTAAAAGCCACATATGATATTGTTCAGATGTTTGAGCTGTTTTGATACATACACATTAAGATTAAATTTATTTTAATCCAATGGGGTCTCTATTCATACCCAGTAAATAATTATAAAGCTTGAAATTCTTTTTTTATTTACCTTTTTATATTAACAGTGATGACAAACTGAACCCAGACAATATATTTCCACAAACTGCATATTAAAGGTCAAAGAGCTGCATCTGGCTCACGAGCCATGGTTTGGCCATCGCTGTGCTATATGTAGAATGGAAATGCATTGCTAATGATTTTTATAAAAAAATGCATTGAAAATCAGGAAGAAAGGAATTGTCAGTGGTCAGGAATTAATGGAAGCATTGTTGAGCTATAAGAATATAGATTATATTTAAAAGGCATATGATTTAATATCTTAAGGAAAAACATTACCTGGGAAGATATTAGATTTATCAATGGAAATAATCATAATTTCTTAATATTACTTTTTACTACAGTTGACTTGGTTTTCTGAAAATAGTCTGCTCTTTGAAGAGTGAAACCTAATTTTCAGCTGTTCTGTACACTTGTAAATCACCGTGGTTGACACTAAATGAAAACTTCTAACCAAAAAAAAAAAAAAAAGACAAAACTATTCATGCTTGCCAATATGATTTGAAATTGGTGACCCATTTTCTGCTGACTATATATAGGTTTCTTAACTTTGATGATTAAGCTAAAAATAATGGTACTATTATTTCATATTACAAATTTTTCATGATCTTTGTAGAGCAGAGTATTTTTTTCTGCTTGGGTAATTTTTTTTTTCTTCTAAACCTATATGCCTGTTGCATACAGCCACCTGTGAGGTTTCTATATAAAAATAAAACTGTTCCACAAGTCAAGGTGATTGTCCCCTTGCCAAACCTCAGTACTCTGAGGAAGGGTTAATTTTCTATCAAGGTCTTCCTTCTCATAGATAACATGTTCTCACATTATCTATTTGGGTTTGGGAATTCTGAGTTGTTGATCTAGACTGATTGCCAATGGTGACTAGAGAGCTTAGTATGCTCTGTTACAGTGTAACCCAGATATAAGAGTTGTCGGGACCGGAGAAGAAGTCTCTTGTATCCGGGTTTGGTCTATTTTATATACATTAACACAGGCTCTAATTTG
Organism: Acanthosepion pharaonis; assembly: GCA_903632075.3. Classification (NCBI taxonomy): domain Eukaryota; kingdom Metazoa; phylum Mollusca; class Cephalopoda; order Sepiida; family Sepiidae; genus Acanthosepion; species Acanthosepion pharaonis. The sequence continues at coordinate 463,755 of CAHIKZ030001427.1, read as the reverse complement.
GGAGCAGAGAAAATCTCTCTTATATTCGGGTTTCTCTTATATCTGGGTCTCTTATATCCAGGTTACACTGAAAGCTGTGGTGGAGATAAAAGATGGCTTCATACCTTTCTCAAAAATATTTCACAAAAAGTAAATTTAACTCGGCTGTAATTTGAACTTGGAATGCCATTTTCGCAATTTGAGTCATTATTCATTATTCCACCTGTACATCCTATAAGGTATAACTAATAGTAATGAGATTGTAATTTTGGTTACAGATTTCATGTTTTCTTTTTTTCATTTTTGTTTTCTTTTGTCGCACCTTTTTTGTTTGTTTTTTTTAAGCAGGTACTTGTTACTAAATCAATATACTTACCAGTTTCAGTTTAACAGATCAGTCAAGATTATTAATCTGTACAACTTTGAATAGTTTGTATTATTATTTAATTATTCATTCTTTTATGTTCTGTATCCCTTCAAGACATTGGGGATCAAGGCTCTCCTATCCTTTTCTACTTTTTAACAATTTTTTTTATTTTGAGATTTCCCACTCCCTGTTCTATTAGTTTTTTTTATATATGAAGGTTTTAGGTAGGTTACTCTGTGTTTTCTCTTTGTCTCTTGACTTTGATATGTTTTGTGAGTATCAAATTCTCCACTCCTTCTTTCCTGGTGTCTAAAAGATGAACTGCAATGCATACATTGTCTCTGTCTCATTTATTACTGTGTTCATTTGTGCTGTCCCCTTTTATGGCATTTGTCTCCCTTTAACTTTTAGGTCTATTCTTTTGCATTTTTTCTAATTCACTCTGACTCCCATGGTATGTCATCTTTTTTTTTTTTTTCCCTCTTAATTTACTGCCTATTTCTCTCTTCTGTGTGTTTTTGTTTGTTTTTTTTTTTTTTTTTGTTTTTTTTTTTTAAATAATTTCACCCCAAACAAAGCCGAGATACCACTAGTATGCTGGGGATTACAGGGAGTGAAAGTGAGAGAAAAGACTAAGTATAGGGAGGACTGAAAATGGATAAAAGCTTAATGGAGTTCAAGAAAGATGGTGGTGTTGCATTTAAATTTCTGAAGATTGTAGTTATTAGGGAAACAAGCAAATGGAAGGTACTTCCACAGGCAGGAAGTGCGAGGAAAAACTGGAGTAGAAATGGCAGTTACATTTAGCTATTTCAACAGGTGGAACCTAAATGCTTAAATTCATGTAGTCAGGATACCTAGGGAAATAGCTCATGAGAGTAGTTACCATGAAAATAATTGTAGAAAAAAAAACAGAAGCCACGCAATATTGGTGAGAAAGTGACTGAAGTTGAGATGCCAAATCAGGTTTGATTACATTACAGATCCTTTTTTGGATTTTATCAAGAACCTCAAGATAAACAGCAGGGGCACCAGATCATATATGGCATCAGTATCCAATGCACATATAAATAATAAATTTGTAAATGTGCAAGATGAATTTTCCCTGCAATGGATGCCATATGATGGTCTTAGCATTACTCTTTTAAAATGACAATAACTCATTTTATTTTTCTTTATATCTCCTGTACTTATTATACAGTTATTCCATATATTCAGACCATCCCTTTAATCAATACCAAAGCTGCAATGCCTATGAAGCCATTAAAGACCAATTAAGTCCTTACTAATGATACTAAAATCTTAGAAATTGTGCACTTGTAAAAGTATTTCATACAATATATTTTGCTACATTTTTTTCTTAGCATCATAAAACTCAATTTTTAAAAAAATTTTTTTTTATTTTTTATCTTGCTAAAAACTTATCTATATAATCAATATGCCATGTCTTATATTTTTTTTTGTCTGTAACTTTTTGGTCTATTACAGTTGATTTCATTTTACTGGTAATGTTAGATGACTGAACTGTTATGACAATGATATAGTGTTTCAAGATGCTTATGAAGATGGAAACCTGATTATTTATATATATATATATATATATATATATATATATATATATATATATTGGTCACTTGTAAAAAAAACCTAATAGTAACTGCTAAAATATGCTTCCCCCTCTTATTTGCCATCCTTGGTATGACTATAAACTACATCTGTATCCTGGGTAAGATGATAAACTTCATCCAACAGCAAGGCCACTGATCGGGAGGTTTCGAGGAGTGTGGAACCGCCTCTTAATTGCTGGTGTTCCCAAGTTCACCCTGGGTCAGGGTGGCAGCACCTGTTAGGGTTCTAGCTATGGGCAAATAGTTGATGCCCAAACATGTGTAAAAATAGGTTTTAATACCAGAAATACTTTGTAATAAAAAAAATATTAATTTTTCCTTCAAACATTATTACTATTATCAGCAATACTTAAAAAAAAAAAAGTACTAACAATACAGCTATACATTCTTTGAAAAAAAAATATTACCAGCAATAAAATTTTTGTCGGCATTAAATAACCCATTGATGTTGATATTCTGTAAACCAAACCAAACCCCCTCTTATTTGGGATATTAGTAATAAGATCTTAGTAGCTTTAAAATGGGGCGTTCAATTTTCTTTTGCTATTAATAACCTGTTCCCTTGAGAATTAATACAAACTAATAATTGGGAAACTGTATTTAAAGTCACATGTGAAATACTGGTAAGTCTCAAAGTTTGCCAATATTTTTTACTATTTCAGATGAACTGGTATTAATATAAGATTTGAATGGACATAAAATGGGTGTTGGTTTTCTATTGATATTAATAAAGAAATACCTTTTAAGAATTGCTATATATTAATGATAATTGGGAAAACTATTTTAAGAGTTACTTGTGAAAGCCTTTAAATAAAGACAGTCTTTTTCATTCTTGTCAACTACATTTGATAGAAAATTTTAATGGACATAAAGTGGGGGGGGGGCATCAAAATGAACATTTGCCAACCTAATTGTAAGCACTTAACAAAATTTGTCGTAACTTTTTATCTCATTGGTCAACTTGTATATTATTGTAGTGCTGTGCCATTTGCTCTGTTTAAAATTAAACTAACCTTAGCAAATATGTTTTCTTTAGAGATGTGAATATCAGTATAGTTTAGTATACTATTCACTAGAGTAGTCAGTTTAGTCTTTAATAAGTGCTGTTACTTAGGACCTGAAACAGACTAAACTAAATTTAGTTTCGTTTGTTGTGTTTCACGGCATATCAACCTCAATGGGTTATTTAATGCTGACAGTTTTTATTGCTGGTGATATTTTGTTTTGTCAAAAATCTATTTCTGGTAATTTTTTTTCCTTTAAAAATGTATTGCTGATAATAGTTTTCTCTTCAAAAATGTATTGCTGATAATAATTTTTTTTTTCTTACAAAGTATTCCTGGTATTAAAACCCATTTTTACCCCGGCTTTGGGGTTAACTATTTGCCCATAGCTGGGACCCTAATGGGTGCTACCATCCCGTGGTCAGGGTCCAGCAATTAAGAGGTGGTTCCATGCTCCTCAAAACCTCCTGATCAGGGGCCTTGCTGCAGGACTTATTTTCCATCCTGGATATGATAAACTAAGATTAGTAAATATCTATTTAAGCTTGTTAATAGTTTTAAAAGTTTATTTGCAGTCTGCAGCTAGGCTACAAGTTGATTATGGTACCTTATGTTCTTACAAGGTTACCCATGTAAATATTGCTGTCCTGGGTATGATGATAAACTACATCCACATCCTGGGTAAGACAACAAACTGTCTGACAGCAAGGCCTCTGATAGGGAGATTTTGAGGAGCGTGGAACCACCTCTTAATTGCTGGTGTTTCCAGGTCCACCTGATTCGGGGTTGTAGCACCTGTCAGTCCCAGCTATGGGCAAATAGTTAACCCCAAACTGGGATCAAAACACTATGAAAGTGTAAAAATTTGGTTTTAGTACCAGCAATACATTTTTGTAAAAACAATATTGGAAAAATATATACCAACAATAAAAATCTCATCGGCATCAAATAACCCATTGAGGTTGATATGCTGTTAACCAAACCTATCTAAATATTGGTTAGGTTTGATGATATTTAACTTAGGCAATCAGGTTAGAATATATGCCTTGCTTTGGACAACTTTCAGTATAGTTTTAGTTGCACTACCATTAACATTTTTTTCTTTTTGATTTATTTTAATATTGAATCTTTATAGCTTTGTTCAAAGATGACTAACTCTACAATATTTGGTTTCACAGATTTTTATAAAATAATAAAAAAAAATAGGAAACATTTTATTTATAGACCTTTATGTAAGACCAATTTATTTATTTTTTTATTTTATTTTTTTTTAACTCTAAGGAACAAGTTGTAATAATAAAGATAGCTTATGTATTATAAAAAATGTGATATCAAGTGGGATAAGTTCGTTTGTGCATCGACCCTCCACTTGAGAAAAAAAATCCCTTGGCAGGTGTTTTATTTGTAACTAATGAAAAATGTATATGGTGAAGTGGTTACCAAGCAACAGCCAATTGAACCTATTTTGTTTATTCATTGCATTTGTTTGAATGTGTGTGGGTGTAGTTAGATTCTTTGTTCAAAAAGTAAATGGATTTATTTTTAGGTAAAGGTACGTTTAAGTTGGGTGGGTGCACGTATGTGTGTAATGGTGGGTGATAATTATCTATGCAGGTAAACTGGCGGGAAGCAGCTGAAAAAATTGCTGGAGTTTAAGCAATCATTCAGGTGGGCAAACAAACGCACACACACACACACACAGGCATTCTCTTGCATGCATTTACACTCATCTCTCTTGCAACACTTGTCTTTTACTCTCACATATATAATTTCCACATTTTCTCACATGTGGATACAGTCATATACACTTTTCTATATATACACAATTATTTTCTCTCTTCTAAGTGGTTGCCTATATGTAATGATTTGAAAATCTCTTCTCAGTTGACCTAAGGACTTTTCAGTTCTTTTATATATCGTTTAAAAAGAAAATGGGGGCGGTAAATCTAATACTTGAAAATCCAGTCTTAAATTTTTTTTTTTTTTTTTTTTTTTTAAATTTTCTTTATATCTGATTTACTTTTCAGTTAACTTGTTGGTTTAGTTAGTAATGTAAAATCAGAAAAACATGATAGTTATTTCTTTATTTTATTTGTATTTAATTTTTTTATTGTTACATGTATCTAAACTGAAGAGAAATAGGAAACCACTCTTAAAGAGCACCCCCCGCCCTAGAATAGTTTTTATAACTTACAAATATTATAGGAAAAGAGACTGAAGAACCATGTCCAGAAGGGATAAGATTCTTAAAAAAAAAAAAAAAAAAAAAAAAAATGATGAATACAAACTACTGAAAAGTTCTCACTTCACTTTTGAAAAGACTATGCATCAATTTTTTTTTTTCTACTTGGGTAGGCCAAGAATTTTTCAGCACTGTATTTGTGTTCTTGTACATTCAAGTTCAAATATAATCATGGTTAATTGCTCAAGAAGGATGATTTCTTGATGTTATCAGCCTGGGGGAAGCAATCACAGAGTGTGACACTTTTGGGAAGTTGTTGATCTAAAACTTGTGAGTGAAATTGGATAGATTGAATTGTTCAGACGCCATCAAGTTGTGCTCAAACAGTCACAAGTCATAGTCACCAATGATTTGAGTATACTGGTGTTGTTCAAACTACTGATCATGTCAGATTGTGTGTTCCCTCTCCCAGAAACTGTAATGTCTGTTCAGAATCGTTGCAGTCAAAACCAGAGGTTAGCAACCTATGTCACGCATACCATATGTGGCACAACAAGCAATTTCTAATGGCATGCAGCTCCAAATGATATCACAAAGTCCAAACCAATAACTACTACAATGTAAAGATATTTAGCAGTTTCAATCTTAATATATATACTAAAGTATATATATTATGAAATGGACAAAGTCTGACAATTATTTTTAAGACATATTTATGTTTATACATTTTTTTATAGATACAAATATTTAAGTAAATTCTCTGTTTATAATAAACAGTATTAACAACATTTACTGGCCTGAATGTCCAAGAAATTGTGTCCTGACAGGAATCAAACCTGTATCCTATATGGAACCATCATATAGCATGACGTGCTTTTTACCAATTTCACCACAGGAGTGTTTCGGTTAGCAATGTCAATTTTTACTGTTTTTAAGCTACAATTTTCCATGATTTTCTCATGTACATTCATAATTGCTCGATGTGTATTCAAATGTAAACAAATGATGTCACACGTTGTGAAATGGACAAAGTCCGACAATTATTTTAAGACATTAAATTTAGCACATCAGGCTATATGACGGTTCCATATAGGATACAGGTTCGATTCCTGTTGGAGGACATATTTTCTGTGAGAATTTCTCAGGCATTCAGGCCAGTAAATGTTGTTAATACTGTTTATTATAAACTGAGTATTTACTTAAATATTTGTATCTATAAAAAAGAATGTATAAACATAAAAAATGTCTTAAAATAAAGTATATATACTATATATTACTATATGGAATATGTTATAGAACAGTTATATTGACTTGTATAAAAAAAAATACATGTTGTTGGCACACTGAATGATTTTGTAACCTTAAGTCAGCACATATTTAACAAATGGTTGCCGACCCCTGGTATAAACCACAGGTGTTGAACAAACAGAAATATACCTGAACAGGTCTGTGATGGAATTTGTCTGGCTGTCTTAGCAGATGGCAATACCTGTTTCTCTAACATTGTTTTGTAATACTCGTTTTAGATTTCCCAAAAGGTTTCTATAATAAAATGACCAATGTTGCCATGCTAAAAATCCAAATATTGATTACTAAGAGCCTACCTGCCATGAAAATTGGCATTCAAAATATTTACATGAATACCTGAACTTGAACATCTCATAAAGTGTAGATAATTATTTGTTCTTTTTCACCTGATCCTGTCATAGATGTTAGTCTTTGCCTCCACACTGGTCCTGCTGTAGGTGACAAGTTTTGCATCATGGCCCTGTCATAAATTTATCATTTGCAAGAAAGTAATCTTTGTACTGTTTTTCAGTTATGTAAAAAATTCCTTTTTTTTTTTTTTTTTTTTTTTTTATACTGAAAACAAATTAAATTCTTTAACTTGCCATGTGGCTGAAGTAGTTGTAATATTTCCTGCTTAATACTGTATGTTAATCTTAGACTTTAGATAATAAAAAACAAGATTTCAAATATTTTCATGGTTTTTCTCTATAGTTGATTTTGCCTGTAGCTGAGATAATTTTCTTTGTCTGTTGGTATTAAAGTCCAGGTGAAAGTGAGGAATGAAAATGCTGATTTTCAAAGTAGCAATGCAGAACATTTTATTTATTTTTTTTTTTTTTCAATATTTCAAAAGTCTTTCTTTCCCACATTTCTACAATTTACTTGTCATTTTCAAATTTTATTGAATCTTGTAGCCTACTTCATGACTAACATAGTTATACATTTTTCACTAGTATCAGTTCAAGTCTAGGTAAAAAAAAAAAAAAAGCCCTTATTTCAAATGCTGATTTTCATGGCAGGCATGCAGATATTTCTCTTAGAATAATATTTAATACAATCTTCCAATCTCTATATTTTTAAAAACTAAATATTAAAAGCACTTATCTTTTATCTTCCTCACTTTATAATGAAAGACATGTTGATAATTTTTATGAAGATATGCACAATGAATCCAACTTTAGATCCCACTTATATTTAATGACTAGTTAAATTTGTGTTTTGAGATAGTCATCTAAAAGGACAGCGTATTAAAAAAGTATTTTTAGCGTTCCTGTTTCTAATCTGGGTTCTGGATAAATGTTTAGCTGACAAGTGGGCTCTTCAGGTTTGTCATAAGCATTATCTTGTTTTCTTAGTCACGGTGTAGAAAAAGCAAACACTGACCCTTGCATTCAAAATTTTCTCATTAATGTATGTGTTTATTTGTGCATTTGCATTCATACATGTGATTGAAATGCATTACGGTAGTCCTCATAAATAAGTCTTCATCAAATAATAAACCCTAACGATCATTTTGGAACTTTGAACATTATTATCACTAGCCTAGAGAATCTGAATATAATCTCTTACTACTGCTAAAAACAAAAAAAAGAAACACATGGCTTATAATTTTTGGTCAGATTTCGAGAATGGGATCAGTCTAAGAATTTTTCAGCACTTGCTTTTATCCCTCTTGCAGGCTGGTGGTCAGGCACACTTGTGTTCCTTTAATATTCATAGAGCCAGTCTGTGGTTGGCTCTATCAATATGGCTCTGTAACTGTGCTGAGTGGACATTAGTTACAGTTTCTGGGGAAAGAGCACTAAGTCTGGTGTGATCATTAAACAAGGTCAGTGGGCTTAAACCCTCAGTCACAATGACTTGTGACTTTGTGCTAACACAACCATCTGGACAGTTGTTTACCCAGTTTAATTCCCAATACTTAGGTCAACACATGGGGTATAGTTTTCAGGCATATTCCAAAAGTGCCAGATGGTGGGGACTATCTACCCAGACTGACAACAAGAAGTTGCATTCCTAACAAATTGAGTATGATGTGATTAAAACCCGGGTGATGTGGTCAGAAAACTAACATTGTAACCACTCAGTCATCTGCATATTCATATACCAACTAATTAATTTCTATAACTGTGAGTGTTTTATATATGATGTATTATGTACACTATTTACATTGTTTAGGATATTGTCCTCATCTTTGTTGCCATATTTATCACAATAATGTTTCAGCTGTTGTACATTCTGGCCTTTTTCAGGTGGTTGGAATGTCGAACTGAACCCTTTATTTCACTTGCTGGGATAGACTGTTCTAGTTCCACTTGCCATGTCTAATGGATGTCCGTTATCTCCTGATAATTCCCCTCTCCAAGTTCTCCACCATCTTAATCAGATATTGAACTCGGGACCCAAAGAGTATGAGTGTTTTATAATATATATAATCCCAATTTAGTTCTAAATGTTTGGTCAGACCACAGCAGTTTAAGGCATTCCTCTTTTAGAGATCTTAACAGAAGCAGCAGAGATTAAAAAAAAAAGAAAAAGTTTTGACTATAAAGGAAAAAATTAAAATAAGAGGGAGGTGAATGCTATGAATATTCTGAAAAAAAGTATGTGAGTAGCAAAAACATTTTAAGGGGAATAAGAACTACAAGAAAACTGCAAGTATTTGTTAAATTTTGGGAGACGTAATGAAGAAAAGTCTTGGAGAATTGAACATTCACAGTGCATATGGAAAGCAAGTAAATCAGAGGAAATTGGTAAATAACTTGACAAGTTAGAGCAAGTAGGTTATAAAGAACTATTATAAAGAAGAATTAAAAACAGAAATTGATTTGAACTCACAGGATGGATTATATTTAAAAAAAAAAAAAAATTTTGAATATTGTTTTATGGATTTGTGTGTGATCTATGAAAAGAATTCTTATACAAGCATGTCTCTCTCTCTCTCTCTCTCTCTCTCTCTGTGTCTGCCACCCCCCTCTCCCATGTATTAGGTATTAAGCCTTTAATAGACTACACAAATGCCTGGATCCACAGAAACCTCATGAAAACCGTCTACAAAGCTAAAATGCTACCCACTTAATATGGTACTAAATCTTGGATTATATACCAGTGCCACCTATTACTATATGATTTAGTTTTGTCTATGCATTATTTTAAAGAGTTAAAGTTCATTAATAACACCAAAATTCTATCAAAGTCTCTTGTTACTCTTTTATTTCCATGGCACATGTTCTAACAACTTACATTCTTCAGTTCTGACCATCACAGCTAAGACCAACCATGCCATATACATTGGGGGACAAATTAACCGCCTCATTCCTTCATATTTTTTCCTACTTTTTCCAGAGATTAGCATACAAATCTTGTTAAAAAAACAAAAAGAAAAAAAAGCAGTAGTTGAATGATGATTTTAAAGAATACAGGTACTCTCTGGCAGATTAGTCCATGTTAACCTTCCTCCCTCCATTCCAAATTTTTGTGAATGTGAAATATTGGCATTACACAAGCTTCTAGCTCTTTGCTAATTTTTTACAAATAAAAGATCAGTATGGTGCAATCTTATATCGTATCATACTTATTATAAAACCCAGGTTGTGTGTGTGTTTTGTCCGTTTATATATTGGATTTGATTTCCTACATTTTTCAACCGATTTCAACAAAACTTCACAGGACTACGTGAAATTACCTTTGAATTGGTTCTGACAAAATCAAAAATTGGAAAAAATACAATTGTTTTTTATATACACAAAATGAATTTGAAAACACTATTAAGAGGCATTAATGAAAGGGGGACAACTCATATCAAGTTATACTTATTATAAAACCCAGGTTGCTTGTGTGTGTGTGTGTGTGTGTTTTTATATATGGGATTGGATTTCCTACATTTTTCAACCGATTTCAACAAAACTTCACTTTTTTATTTTTTTTTTTTTTTTGCAGGTAGTGTTTCTTATTGTCTTTTCTTTTTCTTTATTTTTACATTCAGAATGCTTTAAAAATTCCATTTACAAGACAATTGTTTATAATAAAATTCTATTCAATGTTTTTGGTTTGGGGTTTGACCAATTTTTAAAAAAAAAAAAAAAAAAAAAAAACTAAGACATGCATGTCCGTCAACCTTAAACAATAATGTTTGTCAATTTTATTTTTCAGTCTTTATGATGGTCAATACTTGATCTATCTCTTACTGTTACATCCCCGGGCAACGCCGGGCTCTACTGCTAGTGTGTAATAACTGATGACTGTTTAGAAATCTAAGGAAGGGTTGAGAATATCCTGAAAATTGCAGGGTATGGCACAGGGATTCTTAAAATATTCTCCCCACTGTCCCTTTTCAGATATCTGCATGAGCTGACAACTGATATTAAAGTAGCATTGATAAATAGAACAGTCAATGCATCAAAATTATTGTCACTACCTCACCGCTTGAAGTAAGCTGTAGTGGGAACAGCCTAGCTAAAAGTCACTGTGCTAGATTATCGAAGATGCTGGACTTGAGTTTGTAAGTTTTTCTTTCATACGTTAATAGTGGTAGTGGAAGTTTTAGAACAATTCTTTCGGTAAAGAAAAGAACAGGAACTATTAAGTTTAACAATAGTTATACTTATTAAACAAAATATTTTTATTTATGTTTAGATGAAGACACAAAAAGGACAGTTTGTACTACAGTCAAATTCATTTTCTTCCTTAACAATTTTTCTCTATGAAATAAATGAGTAGTGTTAAGAGCATTTGATAAAAAAAGCTTGACAGTTATGTGCCATATGTGATACACACTTAGGCAATCATGTATTTTTTTTCCCACAGTAGGTTGCCATTTCTTTTAGCAGTAGACCTGTTGCCATCCAAGGCTATAGAACCTGGTCTGTCCTGCTATTTACCCACAGCTGGGAGGAGAAGGGGATTCATACCTTTCCCAAGGGTATTAGCACGTAAGTGAATGTAATGGATTCGACTGGAATTCAAACTCGGATCTCAAAGCTGCTATTTAGGAATATTACTTATAAATAAAAGATAACAGAACATAGCAACATTGCTTACCTCCCTTGTCTGATGTCGGTCAGTTATATGGCATGCGTGATACACACTTAGGTGATCATGTATCTTTCGATACATGACTGACAAGGCAAATTTTTTTCCTGCAGTAGGTTGACATTTCTTTCTGCAGTAGACCAGCTGCCATCCAAGGCTATAGAACCTGGTCTGTCCTACTATTCACCCATAGCTGTGAAGGGGTGGGGGGTTTAGAGAAGAGAATTCATACCTTTCCCAAGGGTATTAGCATGTAAGTGAATGTAATGGACTTGACTGGAATTTGATTTCGGCTTTTCAATTCCTCAATCCAAGCCACTATTTAAGAATATTATTTATAAATAAAAGATAACAGACAATGGCAACATTGCTTACCTCCCTTGACTGATGTCAGTAAGTTATGTGCTATGCATGATACATGCTTAGGCGATCATGTATCTTTCAATACATGACTGAAGAGGCAGATTTTTTTCCTGCAGTAGGTTGCCATTTCTTTCTACGGTAGACCAGTTGCCATCAAAGGCTATAGAACCTAGTCTTTCCTGCTATTTACCCATAGCTGGTGGGAGAAGAGGATTCGTACCATTCCCAAAGGTAATAGCACGTAAGTGAATGTAATGGATTTGACTGGAATTCAAACTTGGCTCTCCAATTCCTCAATTTGAGATTCTATCCATTACATCACCATATTCTCAATGAGAGGAAGAAAAAGAAGAAAAAAAATAATACAACTATATATAATGAAAGTAAAATGCAAAACAAATACTATGTTTACTTATTTCATATAGGAAATGTCCTGGGTAAGACATTAAACTACATCCAGCAGCAAGGCCTCTGATAAGTAGGTTTTGAGGGGCATGGAACCACCCCTTAATTGGTGTTCCCAGGTCCAGCCTGACCCAGGGTGGTAGCACCTGTTAGGATCCCAGCTATGGGCAAATAGTTAACTATTACTAGCAATACTTTTTTGAAAAAAATTATTACCAGTAATACAATTTTGAAGGAAATATATTACCAGAAACAGATTTTTAACAAAACAAAATATTACCAGCAATAAAAAATGTCAGCATTAAATAACCCATTGAGGTTGATATGCCATAAAACAAAATAAACCAAACTAAAATCATATAGGAAAATTGGTAAAGAAAATGAATTTGACTGTCTTTTTGTGTCTTCATCTAAATATAAGCAAAAATAGTTTAATAAAGTCCTACTATTGTTAAATAAAATATATTTCCTGAACAACCTTTTTTTTTTTTTTTTTTTTTTTACCAAAAGAATTGTTCTAAAACTTCCACTTGTATCAGTACATTTTTTTTATTTTATTTTTTTTTTTTTTGGTTCACATGATATAAGATTTAAGAGTCAATCCAGATTACCAAATGAGCTTGGAAGGGCTTACAGTAAGGAAGAGTGAAAGATGCACATTTTGATATATAGGATAGATAATGGTTAATCTTCTTGGAAATATTGATTCTATTGATGGTGGGGGAGTATCCTCTTGGGAGACAATTTGGCAATGCAGCAGTTTAGGGAAGTCAGTGGTACTTCCTCCTCACAAATGGAATACAAAGGTACTTGGAATGTATATGGCATGATAGGTTCTAGTTTTGAAAGTCTGAACGGGTGCTACCAAGGAATATAGTTTGCTTAAACATTTGCAGTGAAAACTGTGATAATGGTCAGAAGATAGCAATGTTTCACCTGTGTGGAAAGGTGTTGCAGGGTGGGAGATAATTCATCACCCACAAAGCTGTGGAAACACTTTTTGAACTCTGTTGAAACTGGAAAATGAGGATGCCACTGCCATTTTTATTTTTCACTTTAACAAAATGACTGAAACCAACATTATTACCATTACTAATAATACTACATTATCCTTTCATCATCACTACACTAGCACACCACCACCAATTATATTAACAACACAGAAAGCACATCTGCTCAGTTCTCCAAGGTAGAAGCTAAGCGTCAGTACATTGTCATAGATATTTATATTTGGGCACTTCAGTGTAGTGTAATGCTTAGCAAGCTAGTCTTGTTAGATCAATTCCCACTGAGCAGCAGTGTTTTGATCCTCACTGGGTTGTTCCACACATTTGACATTGTGCCATATCTAAGCTATGCTTAGAAAATCATTTGGGTACCTTGATATAGTAGAATGGTTAGCAAGCTTGTCTTACTAAAACAATTATGATTTGAGTAGTGAGGTTGTTTCTCACAAGGCGTCACATACTTTTGGCTTTGTGCCACATTTAAGATACACCTATCAAAATGACCATAGATATTTACCTTGTTGTATAAGGCTGGCCTTTGGGATAGAATTGGTAGGCATACTTTGGCACAAAAGTTTTCCATGATAGAAAAATGGGATGCTGTTTCAATTCCTGTCAGAGGCCCAATTTTTCTTTAGTTTGACTTCTCACTTTAGTCACTTTGTTATTAATTTCACTGTTAAATGAAAATGAACATGGATAGCAGCTTAAACATGTATATCTATTAAAAATGTTTATTGTAATATATTTAGGATATTGAGCTTTTGTTATAGCTATTGTCTCTTTACAAGTTTTTAATTTTATTTTTGGAATCAAAAAGAATATTTAGAAAATTGAAAAGACATTTGAAATGAGGGTTTTGAGAATTTGACACTGACAGAACATATTGAAGACTGACAGGTTATTCGCTGCTTTCCTCTAATGAACTTGTGTAATTCATTAGCAGAAAAGGGATTAGGAGCGAAAAAAAATATAAAATTTACTAAGAGTTACAATGGACAGGAAATTGTGGAGAGCCATGATTGCCCATGTCCTGGAGGAACACTGTAGAATGAGCTTGTGCAAATGGTTGGCAGAACAGGGATTAGAAGAGATGGCAAAAGGATAAATTTTTACCAAGGGACAGGAATTTTAAATGACATGATTGCCTGCATCCTAAAGGAACATAGCCGATAGAAATTATGAAAAATATTTTACATGTGCTTACTTACACATTCTCTGACAGGTCAACCATCATGCCAAGCTGATAACAATGTGTGTATTTATTTATTTATTTTAAGATGTCTTGGGAGATTGTGTCAGTAAACATGGGTTCATACTTATCCTGAGGTTGTCAATGTTAAGTGAACACAAGGAGTGCCAGCCAAAATTTAATTTTGCTTAGCTAAGTAAATATCCACAATGATTATTTATTTAAACTCTGAAGAAACTTTCTATACAGATATTTACTCAGCAGCTCCAAGTAAGAGAATTGTTTTGGGGCCATTTATTCTACAGGTTAGTTAGAAAGTCTTGTCACCCCTATATAATGCTCTGTTGGGTATTATCAAGGAGAACTTCACATGAGTGGTACCAGAATACCCATTAGTTGAAGAATGCCATTCAAAGAGCCTTTGCAACAATCAACAAAGCACAGTTTTGTAAAATATCACACAAAATATGCCACTGCATCATTTTGTGCCACAAAAATGGCATTCATACAGACCTCCTCGATATGTGACAGCATCAGTAAATAAACTGAATCTTGTACATGTGCTTTGTTACTTATTGTTCTTACTTTTTGGTAAGGGGTAACAAGACTTACTGATCACCATGCACAATAGATTAGCCTAGTCTTGCACAAATTCAAAGAAAGATAAGTGAAGATATGCATTTTCTAAATATCAATCTATTCCACTTTAACATGTCATTTCAGAATGTCTGATTCCTTAACTTCTTGTTCCAAGTAACTTTTAACCATTTCTTCTTATTTGCTCTTGTTCTGCTATTCATTTAAACTTAAGTAGTTTGCTTGCTATTTTTTCTAGCTTCTCTTGCTTTCAGTATGTCTTGGGAATGTTAACTTCTCCAGGCCTTGTTTCCTCATTGTCTCTGGAACATACATTTCTTTCATAATTTATTTTAAGTATATTTACTTAGTTATTTTTAAAGCAATTTTATGTTCTTTATTCATTGATGAAACATCTGTTGTTTCAAGTTTAAAATGCCATATACTAAATTAAAATCTTTAGTTAGTCTGGCAGATCATTTAGTGAAGACCAATTGCTCTTGAAAACATTGTTTTGCTTAAATTATGTCAAGCACACATTTTTAATGTCACCCAATGAGACTTGAGCTCTAACAACAGCTTGCAAAACTGTTGGCAAATGCTCAACCAGAGTATTATTAGGACAGCCACCAATGAACATGTTTGAGGTTTGGGTAACAAAATGGTGGTTCCTGAAAGTTCCATATCTGTGTACACCTCTTCCATGGAACATGCCATCTCCCATATATACAGGCTGGCAGGAACTGCTAGACAAACCAGCAGACCAAAGCATCATTGAACATTCAATCAAGAAATGAACAATGCAAGACCAACAACTGAGATGTTAGGTATTTTAGATACCCTTCAATAAATGATGTCTAAAATCTGAAAGAATTTTCATTATTCTCTCAATTGTTCAAACTAATATCCTCATTATCTGTCTATATTTCTGAGATGAGGTATTGTGTTTTATTTTCATTATTCGACTATTGTCCTCATCTTTTTACCATATTTATTAATCGTTTTAATGATTGTAAATCCTGGCCTTCTTCAGGTGGTTGGAATGTCGAACTGAACCCTTTTTTTCCATTCACTAGGGTAGACTGTTTCTAAAAACATGTCATGTTTAATGGATGTTAGTTGTCCTGTTAATTTCCCTCTGAAAGTTCTCCACTGCCTTAACTGGGTATTGAACTCATACTCTTTGGGTCCTGTCACTGGATCTAACCAACACAGTGGAGAACTTTCAGAAATATTAAAATTAACAAGATAATCTGATAACTGACATCCATTAAACATGGCATGTTAACTTGAAATAGTCTACCCCAGTGAGTGAAATATGTTTGTAGTTTGACATTCCAATATTTTATAAGAAGGGACAAAGCATAAGAACTTTTTTTTTCGTTTAATAATTTTTAACAAAGATGAGGACAATAGTCCAAATAATATAATTGTAATATCCTCATCTAACATGGCTTAAAAAAAAAAATTACGTCAAAGGTGAATATTTTATGATGCTAAAATGTTGACCCCTTACAAGACCCAAGAGCTACTCAATATAGAGGGTTACAGAAAGAGGCACAGTTTATATGTGGGGAAGATAAATGTTAATCCTAGTCTTGAACAAGTTAATATTTTAGTGGTTATAGAAGCATCGTCATGGGAATTGTCAAAATTAAAATGTTAAATTTTATGAAAAACAAGTTTTGTTTTTATTTAAAAATTTTGCTTAAATCACTTTGAATAATTTTACTCTGGAATGCTCTTAACTAAATTTCAGACTTTGAGTAATTTCTCAGACTTTAAGAATTGTGTTGTGTTCATTTTCTATATTTTAGTCAAATCACTGTTCGACAAAAACTGGGAAAAGTAAATTGTAATTAAAGTTCACTAAAATCATACTTATTATAAAACCCAGGTTGTGTGTGTGTGTGTCTGTACGTTTATATATTGGATCGGATTTCCTATATTTTTCAACCAATTTCAACAAAACTTCACAGGACTACGTAAAATTACCTTGCGGTGGTTCTGACAGCACCAAAAATTGGAAAAACACAATTGTTTTTGCATGAAATCAATTTGAAAACACGATTAAGAGGGATCGCTGTCGCCAGAATGAAAGGGGGACAACTCATATAGAGTTATACTTATTATAAAACCCAGTTGTTTGTGTGTGTGTGTGTTCGTTTATATATGGGATCGGATTTCCTACATTTTTCATACGATTTCAACAAAACTTCATTTTTTTTTTTTGGGGTAGTGTTTTCTTATTGTCTTGCACACTTTTTTCTTTATTTTACATTCAGAATGCTTTAAAATTTCCATTTACAAGACAATTGTTTATAATAAAATTCTATTCAATTGGTAGACTCATAACGATTGAAAACAATGTTTTTTTGTTTGGGTTTGACCAATTCGTTAAAAAAAAAAAAAAAAAAAAAAATTTAATTAAGACATGCGTGTCCGTCAACCTTAAACAATCTTTGTCAATTTTATTTTTCAGTCTTTATGATGGTCGATACTTGATCTCTCTTACTGTTACATCCCCGGGCAACACCGGGCTCTACTGCTAGTTTATGTATAAACATTTTCAGCATACAAGACATCTATTTTCTCAAGTTCTTTTTGTCATTGTTAAATCTCTTGGAATTTCTTTCTTTGGACATAGCTATGTAGAGCTGATAAAAGAAAATAATTTTTCTTGAGGTAGATACCAACTTTTTAAGAGTTTCATCTTAAGCTTTGTTAATTGTAAAATCAAAGGAGAGTTTAACAGGAAATTGACATATTTGCATATTGGAATGACAGTGCTCGAATACTTGGTGACATGTGTATTTTTGGATAAATAGTTTTTCCTTAATTGATTCTATAAACAATAAAAGTATAAATAACTACTATTGAAACCTTTAATATCTTGTGCCTCATTGCAATGTCCATTTTGGCACCAAAATTTTAAAGTAGAACAATAGGTGTACTTTGAGATGCACTCATATTCTTCCACTATTATTACATTTGTGACTTTAACAAGACAATTATTTACATTGGTCAGATTATTGTCCTCATTTTTATTGTTATATTCATAATGTTTTCAGCTGTTGTATGCTCCAGCCTCCATCAGGTGATTGGAATTTTGAACTGGACCCTTTATTCTGTCCACTGGAGTAGATTGTTCTAGTTTCACATGCCATGCTTCTTCTGAATGTCTCGGTTATCTCCCTTTAACTCGACTCTTTTTTTTTTTTTTTTTTTTTTTTTGTTTGTTTTGTTTCTGTTCACTATTGTAGTAGCCAGGTATTGAACTCCTAACTCTTTGGGTTAGGGCACTGGCTCCAACTAATGCTTTTATCCCTTGGGTCATGTGTCCTTGAAGAAGGCCAGAGAATACAATGGCCAAAATATCGGGAACATGACGACAGTCCAAACAATGTAAATAATTACAATACCTCATCTCAGAAATATAGACCTATTTACTTTATTTTTTTCAATTAAATTCAATTAAAATTTTGTATTTTTACAGGATTGCTGTAATGTTGTTTTTTTTTTTTTTTTAATAATAATTCAATAACACACTATATTTACATATTTTAATTTTGTCATGCCTTTATTAATAATTCAAAAAGCTGATTTTTATTTATTTGAATAGTTTCCCAGTTTATATTAATGATAATAATTAAATAACAAACTTATTTTTTTCACTTTAACTGCATTACTCACTACTTTTTCTTTCCACTTCATTGTTTTAAAAATCTCCTCTCCTGCAATACTTACTTTCAGTCATGGTCATTTTCTGTTGCTATAGCAGGGTATGATAACACAACTGCAAAATTCAAACATTGTCATTTATCTGAGTCACTTACAGTGGCAGAATAAAATCACCTCCAGTATGTTAAAGGTTAATAATTCGGGACAGTTTTAAGTAAATTTAATTAAACATTTTTATTTAGATAATTCTTTAAATTTTATTTTGGCTTCACTCAACTAATTTGTGATATGAAATGTCAGACAACAACAATGGTTACACTGAATGTTGCAGGAAATTTGATTATAACTAATGATGCTGGACTTAAAATTATAAGATTTTAATTTAATTTAAATATTTAAAAAATATTTTTAGATCCAAAATTATGTTTTCTTCAAATGTACACAGAACACTATTTTTTCATAACTTATGACTAGATTTTTATAGGGCATATATAAATTCTTCCCCAAATCCTAACCAATTGTCTCAAACTATTGTTCTATTGACCCTGAGATGATGGGACAATGTTAACCGCAATCTCTGATCTGTTGTATATTGAAATATTTTTTTTAATCGTGTGTGTGTGTTGTTATTAATGTCATTCTTCCTTTCAGTATGTCTTGAGAGCATTGTCCTCATCGTGTGCCTTTTTGATTGTAAGGGTACTTTTTGTTTCTATTTTCTTTAAAAACTTTGTTGCTCACATATTCAGTCCATGCTATACTCATCTGTTTATATAATGGAAATAATACATTTCTGTTGTCTCAAGTCTCTTTGGTTGCCTCAACTTTGGGAAGATTACTTGGCATTCACTGCATAGAGGAAGATTAATATTATGACAGTTGATCATATTTTCTTTGTTTCAGCTGGAAGCTATTTTTTATTTCCAATCTGTTTTGCTTATTGCCATAAAATATATAATGATATAGTAAAGATGACATATGATGGAGAGCGTTCTGGGTAAGATGTTAAACTACATCCAGCAGCAAGGCCTCTGATCAGGAGGTTTTGAGGAGCCTGGAACCACCTCTTAATTGCTGGTGTTCCCAGGTCCACCCTGACCCGGGGTGGTAGCACCTGTTAGGGTCCCAGCTATAGGCAAATAGTTAACTATTCCCAGCAATACTTTTTTGAAGGAAATTATTCCCAGCAATACTTTTTTGAAGGAAATTATTCCCAGCAATACAATTTTGAAGGAAATTATTCCCAGCAATACAATTTTGAAGGATATTACCAGCAATAAAATTTTTTTGTCTGCATTGAGTGATCCATTGTGGTTGGTGTGCCATAGAACAAAATAAACCAAATCACATATGATGGAGAAATGGCTAACAAGCTAGCATAGTGCTGGTGGAAAATCTAACAGATGAAGAAAAAAAAATGGTGGTAACAAATATGGCTCTACATAAGGATGTTGAGAATACAATGAATGGAGCATGTAAGCAATAAAGTTTTAAGGATAGTGCAAACAAAGACTTGTAATCAGGAAGACAGTTGAAAGGAAAAGGGAAGGTTTGGAGAATTTGGCACTCACAAGATATATTGAAGGCAAAAGATAGGGAGGAAAAGTAGCAGGTTACCTACCTGAAAAACATGTATGAATGGATTGGGGTCTGGAAGACTTAACAAAGGGATCAATGTTACTAAGCACTCCAATGCATAGGATTTTCAGGATGGTCATGATCACCCATATCCTGAAGATAGATGGCGCACAGATGTGTTTGATTCCCATTGGGTGACTCATTATGATGGCATTATTCTTAATCTTGTAAATATTTATGCAGCTTGGCCTCAAATTACTGCTCTGATTCAGACTAGAATATCTTTTCAGTTAAGTTAATAAATAATCATGCTTGAGTAATTTTATTTTTGTCAAACAATAGTCTAGATCAATGACTGTTAAATCATAGATATTTTAAACAGCTACAATCTTTCTAACAAGAGGCTAGTCTATAAGTAAGGGAAAAGACTAGGTATGGTCTGGGGTTGAGGAAAGGATAAAAAAGAACAGGGATCAAGGCAACAAAAGATGTCAATTGACATTACATTAAAATTTTTTAAGGTTACAGTTATCAGGGAAGCAAGTAAGAGGAAGGGAGTTCCACTGTCGGGAAGTGCAAGAGAAGGAGTTTATCTGCAGACTATTGTCCTAATCTTTGTTGTTATCACAATGTTTTGGCTGTTGTGCCCATTGGCTTTCAAATGTGTTGATCCAGATAACCTACAAGGAATTTTGTAATGAACCCTTTATTCTACATGGGTAGAGTTTTCTCATTCTACTGCTCATGTCTTGGGATATATTGTCTAGTACTTATCTTAGTACTGCTTAGCTATTGATCACCCAGTTCTGAGTCCAAGTACACAATGTCGTGTAGGACAATAGCAGAGTGGATTAAAGCATTGTTTTGAATTTGGTTACATAGTAATTGTGAGTTCAATCCATAGTTTAGGCAGTGTGTACTTGGTCTTGGGATGAACAGATAACATAACCGCTATCATTGATATTATATATTGAGGTATATGAAAAGTATTTTTTTAAAGAGGTTTCCTCCAAAGTTTTTCATGTATACATCTAAAGCCTGTAACTCCACTATATTATGGCTATAATTATTTTAACAAAAGGCTTCTTTGTATTCACTTTTAATGAGTGTGTGCCTTCCAATAAGGCAGTTGCTATTCACAGATCTCAAGTTTGGTTCTAGAGATTACTGGCAACTGTGTGTGTTGCACAAGAGCAAATCCTCAGTCCCTCCTCTCTAAAATCAGTTTGCTTTATCAGCAGTAGATGAGAATACGTCAAAGCAGAATGCTTTTCCTGTAAATTCTTCTAATGCTATTACCTCACTCCTAGAATGGAATCTCTTTAAATAATATGCATATAATGTCAATGATTTCTATCATCTTCACACTAGATCTGTACAAAGCTTATTAACTTGATGATATCCTTGTAATTGTTCTAAAGAACTGGTACTTATCTCCAAATTCTATAACAAATACTGTGCTGCTTCTTGATTTCCAGGTTGTTGAAAATCCTCTTCTGTAGTTTGTCTAAGAACTCTGAACATTCTTACTTAAATTATTGTTCTATTAGTCTTTTACCCCTTTTTGCCAAAGAACTAGACACTCTAATCAACTCCAAATTTGTTATGCACATAGCCTTTCAGATAAACAATATGGCTTTCATTTCTCTAGGGCAACTGTCAATGTGTTAATGATTATTACTAAATTTGTCCATCAGGCTTTTAGATAACAGCAAGGACTGAGCTATGGCTTTATATATCTTTAAGTCATTTGACTTAATCAAATTGTTCTTATTAAATCATGTAATAAAGAATTGTTGCATGAACATGTTTCTAGATCATTTCCCATTAATGTGGTTATTCCAAGGATTCTTGAACCTTCCCAATGTTATCACTTCTCAACAAGGTATTTACGCAAATGACAACTATTTACACCTATCTTAACGTTAAGTCTGATAGGTTTGACAAAATAAAACTATCAGTAGCTCTTGAAAATGACCTCCAGTTAGTTAACCGGGGAAAGAGATGGTTTGCAAATTTTAATGCCTCCGAAATTAAACTTTTAAGCACCATGAGATTTTCTGTCTTCCATCAGGATGTCTGATGCTAACCTTCAGGAGAGCAACTCTTTGTTCACGTTTTTCTACTGATATGATTGTGATTATATTGAATCAATTACTAAGTCTACTGCTTGGAAAGTTGCTTTGTCTATGCATTGAATATTGCTACCATATCTGGTCTAGTGCTCCTATATATATATATATATATATATATATATATATATATATATATATATATATATATATATATCTGTTCTTGAAAAAAAATTCAAAGAGCCTGCAGTGTTATTGGTCCAACATCTCTACTTCATTTTCTCACCACTTGAGACATGACTTCCCTTTTGTCTTTTCTATAAATATTTGCATGGTAGTTTTTTTTTGTTTTTTTTTTTTGTTTTTTTTTTAGTTTTCTTTTTTTTTTTTAGTTCTCCTCCTTGGTAGCTCAACTGCATAAATTTACAAATAGTAATAATTCTCATAGGGATTCTGTTGAAATGGCTAAATGTATCTGTAACTTCTATTCTAATAATTCTTCTAACCTGTGGAATTCTCTCCCAGTTTGCTGCTTCCCTATCGGCTACAAGCTTCAAAAATTTAAGCAAAATTTAAGCGGTCCAAAGTTGTCGCGGTCCAAGTTGATGGCATGAAAACATTGATTCCATCTTTCATTAAGATTAAAAATTTCACTCCAATGAGCATTGCAAAGAATATCATTAAATGAGTCCCAGTCAACAGTTTTCTTTGCATTGCTAATGGATAAGTTGTCTACTTATTAATTACCATAGAAAATATGGTAGAAATGATCTGTAAGAAAAAGTAACTTGGTAAACATGACTCTGTGGTGAGTCATTTAAGGGATGAATGCTTAACTTTAGTCATTAGCATTTTTAGTTAATGACACTGTTTTATCTTTAACATGTGACTTGTCCAGAGTCTCTGTATCTTGTTAAGCATGATATCTATGATTGAGTTTTATAATCTTGAATTTTAAGGAAAAAAAAAAATTTCTCCATTGTATACTCACAATAGTTTGGATGTAAAAGTAATTTTTTAAAGTTATCAACAGTTAAAGTGATAATAAACATTATTTTTGATATTTGTCAATGATTTACAGAACATTTAATTTATTCTGTTTTTAGGTTATATCTCTACAAGTTCACATAGCTCTGAAATGAGGATTAATTGTCTATTCTAACACTCTTTCAGAAAATTTTATGACCACTGAATTTACACAAAAGTTCATAACCCCAAGCATGTATGGGTGAAAGAGTGATTCTATTAAACATTTTTGTCAAGAGACCCAATAAGTAATTTAAAAAAAAAATGAAACTTTGACTTTTGATAACTATTGAATGTATTGATTTTTTTTTTTTTTTTATTAGTATCACCCACATGCAAAACCACTAAGACACAAGAGGTTACAAGGTGTGGAAGGTTTAGGAACAGACTCATTAATAATGAATGGGAAGAAGAAAGAGTAATCAGAACAGTAGACAGTGGTTGATATTGCATTTAAATTACTGCAGATTAAAATTGGTTGGAAAGCATGGAACTGAAAGGGAGTTTCACAAGAAAGGCAGTAAAGCCACTAAGATACAAGGGGTTACTGGGTGTGAAAGAATTAGGAACAGAAACATTAATAATGAGCGGGAAGAGGAAAGAGTAATCAGGAGGACAGTAGATAGTGATTTAAATTTTTGCAGATTAAAGTTGCCTGAAAAGCATGGAGCCAAAAGGGAGTTCCACAAGTGAGTGTGAGAAAAAAAGAAATTTTTTATGTTGTTGTTCTAGTGTTATTTTAGAAATTTATTTAAATTGCATTTAAATTATATAAGTTTGTGTATATTATAAGAGCTAGCTTTTTTTATTATATACATATGTTTACACTAGTGAAAACTTATCAATCTGTAGAATGAACTTGTTTCAATGAAACAAATCATTAATGGTAATCTCAAGTTTGTCCAAACCCATGAATCTTTTTTGCTCATGTTAAGTCCCGCAAAAACACTATACAAATTCACTATTTTCCATACATAATATTGAATGTGTTAAAATTGTTCAAATTTTTACCAATAAAAATCTCAAGTTAATACATTGTATATATTTTCAATTTTTCTACTGAAATTGTTCACCTATAGTACATATGATCCATTATTGTACATTTATTAAGTTACAATAAAATCTGTATTTTATATGAATACTACCTTATGAAAATAAGATTTAGTAGAGTGGGGAGGGCTGCATCATAGATTCAGGAGAGGTGGGTACAAGATCCTTGCACCTTCCCTGACAGCAGTACTTTTTTTTGGCCTGATCTGGCTCTTTTAGAATATAGCAGGTGGAGCCAGGTACTTACTGGAGCAGTACAGGGAACTGACCATTTTTCCAGCATCTTTTAGTGATTGAATGTAGCTAAGAGATTCACTTGATGTATATATCTTCCAAGTATTTCCAAATTCTCTGCACTGTCCTCAGATTGTCATCTCAAACAATGAAATGTTCATATTGGAGCTTCCAGCATGAATGCCAAGCAGTACAGCATGCTGATTCCAAATTTCTGGTGGAGTGAATTGTGTCATGATGCTCTTTTTCTCACAGACAGTGCCCAACTGACCCTACTGTGCAGCTGACAAAAATAATGTGCATACATGAAATTAAAAACGGCAACAGTTTACCTATTACACCCTCCATACATCTCTGCTCGGTTTTGTATCCTATTGTAAACAAAGACAGTTTTTAGGAATGGATTTTTTATTTATTAATCTGATATATTTGAAGTTATTGTTTAAATGTTATTTTTACTGGATACTCATATTTGAATAGCTGCTGTGTTTTTAAAACAGTATATTTATTTCCATCTACTGGCCTGAATATCTGAGAATATCTTAGAAAAATATGCACTCTGGAAAAATAAGATTTTTTTTTTTTTTTCCTCTAATTATTTCTTCAGCTGTTCTACATTTACTATAACATTCATTCTTATAGTTTCTGTAAAGTAACATGATCCCCAAAATAATGAAGCATATACTCAACTCCCTCTCATTTGCATATGAACCCTCTTTTTTATTGTCTTTACTTTGCTATTGTCATATACTTGCCTTGCATTGTTCATTTCTTGTATTTTGATTTGTTCTTTTATTATTATTGGAAATTGTCAATTTCACTTAAAAATGACCCCTTAGTGGGCATATGTCATATGACTCCTCAGTGGGCACTTGCCACGTATAATTCAAAATTGTGGAAAATGGATAATTACAAAAGCTTATCAATATTATAAATTTTTGTGCAAATTGCTTTTCTAAAAATATAAGTTTTTTTTTTTTTTTTTTTTGTTCTTGGCAACAAAGATTGCTAGATTGAAAACCCACCCAGCATTTAAATTCCATGACATGTTACTTTTTTGTATGACTTTTCAAAATAAGCCAGATTTTGTTGTTGTTTGATTTTTTTTTTTTTTTTTTTTTTTTACTAATTTGCTATTTTTATTCCAATCTTTCATGGTTATGTTACACTGCAGAATTAAAAAACAAAAAAACAAAAGAAAAACCTCTTGCTCATGTGACAAAACTGAAAAATTCAAAAATCATCTCCATTCACTTTGAATTTCATTTTAATGTTTTTTTTTTTTTTTTTTTTTTTTTTGGGTGGGGTTGTGGGTTTTTTAAAAAATTTTTTATAATAATTGAAGACCAACAAAATGATGATAACTTAACATGAAATAACATGATTTGTGAATAGTTCTTCTGTTCTCATTACCAAGATATTGAAATCTATCTACCAACAAGAAAACTTATTTGAACTAACCTTTGCTGGCAAGATACATACACACACACACACACACACACACACACACACACATATATATACACACACATTTTACTTCATATAATAAATTAGGAATGTAATAATGTCTGGCTTCAAATACATCTAATGCATTATAAATGTCTTCTTACTACAATTCTCGTATTTGATTTAATCTGGATTGGAGTTGCCAACAGACACTTATTTATTTATACAGAGGATTGTTCAATCAGAACATGATTTCCACTGACACTTACTTTGTTTAGTATTGTTAAATGAGGTTAACTGATGTTCATTGTTCTGTCCTTATGATTCTTCTATTACTAGTTTAAACGTGTTTTTTTTTTTTTGTTTTTTTTTAACAATGTATTTTTTAATATACAAATTAAGATTTGAGCTGTTTGTACATTTGTTTAACCCATCCTATTATTTGAAATATTTTCGGGGTGCCATTTTTAAAAATATTATTTTTTATTCTTTTAGTATCTTCATGTATTTATTTTAAAGGAACATATCTAGAAGATGTCTTTCATGCCTTATATTGTGAGAATTCAAAAGAAAAATGGACTTTTTAAGACTTATGTCATATAACAATGTCTATATCATAATCTATCACTTCTGAGGTGTCCTTTATCTATCAAATTTTGAAATTTTACAGAATTTCAGATGTGGTATTATTCTTCAGTAATATGACTATCATTTTGGTTTTGAAATTGTAGTTACTTTGCTTCTAATACCAATCTTACTGACTCTGCATTCATTCTTAAAAACTTCATATAAAAATAAATGTCCTCAATCAGGTGTCAGCACATATGTGGCACGCCAAACAATTTCCAATGGCACTCAGCCACAAATGACATGACAATGTCCGAATGAATAACTACTACAACACGAAGATATTTAGCTGTTTCAATTTTAATATATACTAAAGTATGTATACTATATATTACTATATAAAATATAGGTATCTTGACCTTGACTTTTATAAAAATACGTATGCTGTTGGTACACTGAATGATTTTAAAACCCTAAATCTGCAAATAGTTAGCAAAAGGTTGCCGACCCCCTGCCTTAGATAATATTGTTGTTTATACAGGATATGGCATAGAATTTGTTTTAGCTTTTTTTTTTTTTTTGTTTTTTTTTTTTTTTTAATTAAACAAGGCAAGGATGCATCTTCTCACCTGACCTTTTCAACATATACAGCGAGGGAATCCTGAGAGAATAGGCAGCCACAATTTTAACAACATATGCTGATGACACAGTACTGATAGCAGACACAGAAATGAAATTACAAAATCTCCTACAGAAGGTAGCAATGGAGAGTGAGAAGAAGGGACTAAGCATAAACTACAAGAAAGTGGAGAGCATGGTTGTCAGTAAGAGGATGAGCTTGAAATGTGATCTGAAGATCTGGAACAATAGAATCAAGCAGATGCAAATGTTTAAATACCTAGGAAGCATCTTGACAGAAGATGGTAAGTGTGACACTGAGATCCGTAGACGTATTGGGATGGCCAAGGATGCATTCCAAAAGCTGGGCAGAATATTGTGAGACAAGAGGATATCTTTGTTACCAAAGAAAAGAATACTGAACTGTTATGTGACATCTGTCCTTTATGGCAGTGAATGTTGAATGATTTCCTCAGAGATAAAGAAGACTCGAGGTGACAGATGTGGTTCTACAGAAGGATGCTAAGGATATCATAGACCGATAGTGTGAGCAATGATGATCTTAGAGAGGTTGCAAACAAGGAGGAGGTTTATACTTAATATCAGGAAGAGGCAGCTGAAGGTTCTGGGACACACAATGAGGAAGGAAGGCCTGGAGAATCTGATACTCACGGGTCGAATAGAGAGAAAGAGACACAAGGGAAAACAACGCGTGACATACCTGGCGGACTTAAGCAAGTGGATGACAGAATGTGGTCTAGGGGAGGAAGCAGAGTGAAGGAACTTGTTGAGAGTGGCAAGGGATAGAGGGAAGTGGAGAGCCATGATCACCATGTCCTGAAAGGACATGGCACAAAAAAAATTTCATTTCTCATAAAAATAAAATGGGAATAAAAGTAATGATCAATTAGTGCTTGTAGTCATGTTTATCTATGGTTTTTTTTTTTTTTAGTAACCAAGATGGATTGCTTGATTTATATTATGAAAAAATATCTGAAATTTTAAAATGTTTTATCAAATTATGGGGTCCTTTTTAAAAAAGTAATTAGATTAACATTTTATAATTTAAATCTAAATAAATTTAAATAGGATGCATTTAGATTAAAATCATTACTGTAAATGTTTTTTTTTTTTTTTTTTTTTCAAGCATTTCACCCCAAGCGAGGTGGGAAGCCACTAGCACGCAAGGGGTTACAGAGAGTTGGAGCGAGAGCAAAGAGTGATAGAGGAAAGGCTGAAGAGAAGGATAGGGGATAGATCAGGGCATTTGGAGATGTCGATTGATATTATATTTGAATAGGTGGAGATTATAGCTATCAGGGAAACAGGAAAAGAGGAGGTAGTACCACAGGTGAGAATTGAGACATGAAGCTATTCAAGTAGAAGTGACGCCTACATTTAACAGTCTTGACAGTGAAAGGGTGAGAGTGAGAGGTCAGCCTAGTTGAACACTTAAATTCATGGTTCTCTCTGGTGTGTAACAGAGCAGTTTTGTTTTTGAGGTCTTAAAGTTTAACTAGCCAATTCCTGCCTCAGTCCACAACTGATTGGAGGTCCTTTTTGAGACTAACGGCTAGGTTAGTTTTGTCAGTGACACTAGATTTTAGATTTGGGGAAAAAGTTTTCCCTGTTTTCTTAGCTTGCAGGTTAAAACTAATGAATTAATTTTGTATATAAAGATTCTTGTTAAAAGTACATTTCTTTTGGTGTTCCAATGTTTAGTGTCACATGAACTGTGGGAAGTGAAGAATGTAAAATGTTATTCCCACCTATAGTAAGTAATTGGCAGGGTAGGAAAAAAGTGTCACATGTTTGTTAGAAATCAGTAAGTTTCAATAAATTTAAGCCTTGTATATACCAAGTATGTCTTGAAGTGGCAGGTAAGGTTATATTATCATCAATGAAAATAGAATCTGTCAATAGTAATTTTAGCTGACATATTTTATGTTCACTTTGGACTAATTCTCTTAAGGAAAGGCATGAAACTACTGATTTTGTTCCATTGCCAAATTTCTTGATAAAATATTGCTGGTATATCACAACTGACTGAAATTGGTGTGGTTAAGTGAATACTTGATCAAACTACTATCCAAGGGCATTAGTTGTAGTAGCAGTTATTAAAACTATTGCCAGTCATAAGTTCTGGTAATTTCCATAATCCAACATGTCATGAATATTTCAAGACCAGAAAAAGAATGAATCTGACTTGGCTGGAGTTAAACATTTTAGTGAAATGATAAAATGATCACAAAAGCAGGGAGGGAACAAAATAGTGAAATAGTTGGCAAATATGGATTTGGATCACCAAGATCCAACTGTTGTGCAAGGAATGAAATAACACCTGATATTTGTCTTATTTTTTTTATTTATTTTTTTGTTTTTTAAATCCTTTTCCCCCCTCCTGTTCTTGTATTGTCCTTTTTAAATAATGTTTCCTTGGTTCCTTTCACTCTCAGTAAGCCCTTGCATCTTAGTGGCTTTATCACCTTGCTTGGAGTGAATTGACTAAAGAAATATGCATAAGAGATTATTGAGGATGAAAGACAAGTGAAGGAAACTGAGAAAACATTAAGAGAAACTACAATAGGAAGAACAAGATTCAAGGAAACTGAAGATGCCGATTTGATGTTGTATTCAAACTTTTGAAGATCATATTTGACAGGAAAGTAAGAAACAAGAAGTGTGAAAAAAAAAAAATCATCAGTATACAATGTCATCTTGACATTAAAATGAAGAGACCTAACTGTCAATCTGGTAGTATGCTTAAATTCATGAAGGTAAGTACCAAAAAGGAAAGATCAGAACAATTTCTATGATGAAAATTTTTGTACAAAAGGCAGGGAAGCTTTTATATTGCAAAAGTGGGAAAACAATTGCCTTGAGGATATGGGAAATCTCAGGAGATAGGCTGCCTGATCATCCTCAAATGATATAGAAATAACAGTGCTACTCTCTGAAACATAAAGTGCTGACTGTGGGGGTGATCACATCCTAGTCATATTCAAACTAAAGGCATAACTGCAAAAATTAAGGAAACTCAAAGAAGATTTAGATATATGACAAACTGCAAAACCACACAATTTGCAAAGAAACAATATAGTTTTATTTAAGAACAAACATAAATCTTTGGAAAAAGCAAGGAAATCAAAAATGAACGCCTAAAGGGAAGCACAAATGATGACAGGAATAGAGGATTTGTTTCATAGGAAGAGAAACAAGGGGAACAAATGAAGGATAAATGATAAATTTGCAATTTGTTGGGGAATATGACTATTTGTGGAAGGGATGATGATATAATGGGAGATTCAGTTGCAGCAAGGAAAAGCAGTTCATCGTAACTTGAGGTAACTGGTCAGTGAAGATAAAATAATACTTGGTTTCTGAGGTATTGAAAGTTACAACTATTTACATTATTCGGACTATTGTCCTCATCTTTGTTGCCATATTTATCACAATGTTTTGGCCTTTCAGTATCTGTCTATATTTCTGAGATGAGGTATTATGTACACTATTTACATTATTCAAACTATTGACCTCATCTTTGTTGCCATATTTATTATGACGTTTCGACTATTGTATTTAATGTGGTCCAACAATGGCCAGGTACTGAGGTTGATAAATTAAAGCTAAAATGTCATACATATTTTCTTCTGTTGTAGTCATCATTATTATAATAATTTTGTGTACTTCTATTTTTAAATGTACTCCTTTTTATCACATAAAATTTGAGGTATGAGCAAATTTTAATACAAAAATGCATCCAGAGAAAAAAGTTTTGGAAGCACTGATTCAGATACTGGGCACTGTAATCATCAGGTGACAGAATGCAAGAGAAAACATCTCGATTATCTCTCCCAAGAAGGCAGAAAAATTCAGATATTAACAGTCAAAGGAATTTGGAGAGCCATGATCACATTCATTTTGAGGAGACATGCTATTTTAAAAATTAATACAGTATCATCTATAAAATATATTTTTTATAATTAACATAAAAATATATATCATCCAATTGGATGTGCGGAATATGTGATCTTTCTTCGTCTAATTCTTTAAAAAGGCCAGAGTAGCTGTTAGCGTTTGATAGTGAGGGGGAATCGGGGATTGATCTCCCCTGATTGGGTCGATTTAGTGATGGGGTGTATGATGTTGAAAACCTGAAACTCCCTGATGAACCAAGTCAAACCTCACAGACGGCCCCCTTGGGCGCCTATTTAAAAGCGTATTTTTGAATTGAATTATATCTATTTACATAGGACAAATTAGGAATTTGTGTAGTTAGTTTTTAATAATTTGTACTCCTTAATTTGATAAGATTTAATCCTCTTTACTATTTGTATGTTGATCTATTCATGGTACATGTAGAAATTCTTGTGGTTTGACCATGGTGTTCTATATTAACAGGCCTCTGCGTAACGCCGCTACCTCGATAGACTGGAGGCCGGCTGACAATTAGATCGTTTTAGTTTCAGTTTGAGCAAACTGCTGCGTACTGTGTACTCTTGTTGTTGGCTCGAGAAATTCAAAGGAATCTTTTAATTTTACCTTTGGTTGGAATATCATTTAAGGTATCTACATGAGATCGCTAAAAAAAAGCGCATAGTCTGATGAAAAAGACGTCAAATTTGACGAAAACAAAATTTTATCGCCAAAATGTTTGTTACTATTAAGAGTAAAGAACAAAGTAATTTTTAATTATTTAAAAAAAATTTTGTCTTTATTACACCATTCTAACTTTCGATTGAAAACCTTGTTTCTCGTCATCACCGGAAGTCTCCGTAAAAATAACATATATAATTTTTTGCATTTTTTTCTTATTTACATTAATTTTGAAAATCTTGCAAAAATAGAAATAATTGTCAGATTTTAATGAAACTTTCAGTAACTATTCAGGAATGATGGAAATTATTATAAATATTGTTTTTTTTTTTTTGTTTTTTTAAATCATTATAAAAATACATTTTTTTATATATTACACAAGGTTTTTACAATCAACGAACCAGCAATGAGAATAATCTAATGTTATTTACCCTATGTGTGGAAAAAAAAAAAAATGTTAAATCAAATGTACGGAGGCCCGGAAGAAACATGATCCAATAAAAACATCACGTGACTTGATTTGTACGGCACTGTTAACGGCCTTTACATTTATATAAAATTACTTTAAAAAAAATTATAATTTCCATCATTCCTGAAAGTTTCATTAAAATCTGACAATTATTTCTATTTTTGCAAGATTTTCAAAATTAATGTGTGTCATGTTATTTAAGGTTCCGGTGATGACGAGAAACAAGATTTTTCAATCAAAAGTTAAAACATTCTAATAAAGACAGAAAATTTTTTAAAAATAATGAAAAATTACTTTGTTCTTTCCCCTTAATTGTAACATAAACATTTTGGTAATAAAATTCTGCTTTCGTCAAGTTTAAGGCCGTTTTTTCTTGCTATGCCTACTTAAAAAATAACGAGGTAAATAAGTTGTTAACGTAAAGATAAATTGTCACTTATGACCTTCCGTACTATAAATTTCCGCACGTAATGTCAGTGCGTGATGAAAAACACGCACTTGTCATTTGTCAATCAACACCACAGTTCAGACCGGCTTTCTCCCATTTGAAAAAAACATGTTTTCATCACAGAAAATAAGCAATCTTTGTTTCAAAAAATAAACTTTATAATTTCTAATTTTTTTTAAATTAGTTAAAAAAAAAATCAGAATTGATTTTTTAAATAAATTTTAAACGGCAACATTCACTTTTGTAAACAAAAGTTAAAAAAAAAAGGGAGATTATCGATCTTCTGTCGATTTTTCCGATTCAAAAAAATTGAAGATTTTTAACGAAAATTTTGGACGTGCTAAAAATTATTAAAAAATTAAAAAAAATATTCAAAAAATACTTTGATCATTCCTCTTGATAATAACATTAAAAAATTATTTTAATCAAATTTAAGGCCTTTTTCATTCATGGTATGCTATTTTTTTATCGATCTCATGGATTTTAGTTTGAGTCCATACATTATTTATATTTAAAATGTAAACTTTGGTGCTTAAATTTACTCGCGCAAAAAGATTTACTTAAGTTTAAAAACTAAAAAGCCTTCATTTTTAAATTAAAGTTTAATTCATTTTTGTCATTTTCCCTCTTAAAGTTTGTTCAACATTTTTTGATTAAAGTTTAAAGAATTGTTTATTGATAAAAATGCAATTCTTTTTGAGTAATTTGTGTTATTTTAAGAAGCAAAACGAAACAACGTTTAACAAATTTTTACAGAATTTAATTTAGTTTCTTCAAAGTAGACGTAAAGAAAACTATTTTTTATTATAAAATGAATTAAAAATGTTTTTTTTTTTTTTTTTTTTCATAAATTCAATGTCATTACTTATTTATTTTTGATATCGCTAAAAAAAAACGGTTATGAGTGAAAACGTCAACGAAATTAAAGTTTAATTTTCTCAAGTTTTTAACCATGATAAAAAAATTAGCATAAGTCAACATTTTTCTATTAAAAGTTTAACTTTGAATAAAATTTTAATAGTGAAAGGTTCATTAACATTTCTTTATTAAAACTTTATCCAATATTTCCATTAAAAGTAAAAAAAAAAAAAAAAAAAAACGAATTTCTTCGCGCTTTTGTTTCCGAAGTTAAAGAATAAATGATTATTTTTACAACATTAATTACCAATTGGTGAACTGTAAGTATTTTTTTACTTATTAGAATTAAAGAAAAAAATAACAATAATAAATTTATTACATGCAGTTAATGTCAATATTTTAATTATTTTTTTTTTTATTTTCATTTTTTTATTTAATGGTCTCCGTTTTTACGCCTTTTGACTACGAAATTTATTTTACAAGACAAGTATAATAATATTCTTCTGATATTGTTGTTAAAGGACAAAATGCATTATTTTTACTTTACTTTTAATTGTTTTGCTTTAAGGTAAAAAAAAAGTTATATATATTCCTATTTATATAGTTTAAGCGTATTAAAATAACCAAACTAAAGGAAAGGCTACTTATGAATGTTTTTAAATTTAATAAAGTTTTAAAGTAAACAACATTGGCCTTCAAATTTTGATACCATAAAAGTTAATGGAAAAATATGTCCAAAAAATCCACCATCTGTATGACCAGGCGTGCCAAGTAGTCAAATAACAACACCCTCAGCTGTTCAAAGGAATATAAAAAAAACCTCCCAGTACTGTTAGAAATCAAACTGCTGATGAACTTAATGCTTTTTTAGAATTAGATAAAATTAATTATACAAATTTGAAAGAAAGTCTGCTTAACAACAAAAAAAACTTTATATGTCCAGTTGTAGCATTTTTGGATGAAAATATTTTAACTGTTCAATCATCAAGATCTATTGATGGTATTCCTCTCTTTGTTGAAAATTTATAACAATTTGCGCTTTGAAACATTTCATTATGGAGTTAAGTGTTATATTAGCAACCTGTCCAAAAATCGTATAAATACAGTTGATACTTGGTCAAAACTGGAAGAAATCAACTGATATTTAAATTCTATGGCTTTTGATCACAAGAAAAATAACCTGAGTCAACAATTTTTAGCAATGGCTCCCAAAATGGTTGGAATAAAATACAGCTCAGATATAGTTGTGCATGCTTTTGGGAACTATGCAAGATCACGGACATTGTATAATGAATTAAGATATGATTTTCAATTACCCTCATTAACAACATTAGGAAGGATGACATCAAAAGTTTCAAAACTTAATAAAAAATCTTTTTTGTTATCTATATTTAATACTCTTAATACCAGTCAAAAAGGGTGCATAATTCTCCATGATGAAGTATATATCAAAAAGATGTTGCTATATCATGGCAAACAACTATTTGGTAAATCAGTTGACAATCCATCTGTACTTGCTCAAACAGTACTTGGTATAATGTTCATATGTCTCAATGGGGGTCCAAATTTTCTTAGAAAATTGATTCCAATTACAAAATTAACATCCGCCTTTTTATTTGAACAAATTGAGTTAACAGTTCAAGCCATCACATC
Source organism: Acanthosepion pharaonis (assembly GCA_903632075.3). Lineage (NCBI taxonomy): Eukaryota > Metazoa > Mollusca > Cephalopoda > Sepiida > Sepiidae > Acanthosepion > Acanthosepion pharaonis. Next base: position 428,435 of record CAHIKZ030001427.1, on the reverse strand, counting down.
TATACCAGCTGATGTAAAGACTATTATGTGATGGTAACCATGTAAATCAAGCTTTTTTTTTTTTAAATTATATCCTACACTTCCTGAAAAACCTTGGTTAACTGAAGATAATAAACATTTGCTTTTTGATTATGTTCATCTGTTGAAAAATATTTGCAATTTGTGACTGACAGAAAAAACAGGAGAACTAATCTTTGATGATGATGGAGTAAGTCTAGTTGCAAAATGGACACATCTTAAACAATTATATCATTTTGAATCTGAAAGACTAGTCAAACTTTCAGATTTAAATGAAATTTCCATTGCTCCAAAGCCAATAGAAAGACAACGGGTTTCTACTTGCCTCAGTGTCTTCTGAAAAAACATATAATGCACTTCTCACTCAGTCTGAAATAAGTGCAGGTAAGAATGATACTGCCCTCTTCATAAACAAGGTTTTGACATGGTGGAAAATTTTAAATCCCTTCAAATTGATAAATTACATAATGATCCTCTACAAGCTGAAATCAGATCTCCAAATGACACCTGACTTGATTTTATCATTGAATTTGGTAAAATGGCTCTTAATATAGCTGACAGTCAAGGTAATTGTAAAAAAACAATTATCCCAAAACACTGCTACTGCCATACATCATATTTGCAATGGAATTGTTAGTCTATGTCGACACCTTTTAGCTACAAGCCATAAATATGTACGACTTGGGCAATTTTCAACTGATCCATTAGAAAAAGAATTTGGTAAACTTTGCCAAGGATCAGGTGGCACCTATTTTATAAATGTTCAACAATGTATTGAAAAGCTGCATATTAAGCAGACATCTTTACTTTTAAATCAAAATGTAAATATTAAATGAATTTGATGTTTATCCAGGTCACCAATGTACATCTTGTGATTATAAACTTTGTGAGGAAGGTTCAGAAATATTTGACAATCTGGAAAATTTAGAACCATCTTTTTCCAATGAAATAAAAATGGCTCTTGTGTACATAGCTGGATATATTACAAGAAATGATAATCAACCCAGTGAATGTGAAACCCATTTTTATTATGAAAAGTATGGAAAATATACCAATTTAATTGACCGTGGAAAACTAAAAGTTCCTTCTGATCATACTTGTCAATGGTTATTTTTTTGTTTCATCCTTTTCCATACAATAAATGAAAAGGTTTGCTATAAATCATTAAGTAACATTTTTATGCTTATTTCTGAGTTTCATTTTTTCAACATGGAGAAAAAGCCTGCTTCTATTTTTGCAAATATAGTTTTGAAAAATTTTTGCAAACATGGCACACCTAGATCAGAAAAAGAACCAGCTCTAAAAGTTTTGAAACTTTCCTTTTAGATTTTCTTTTATTTGTCTATATTTCTGCAATGATTGATTGTTATATACACACTTTGGCTGATGTCTTCCAGCCTTCTTGGGTTCTGTTTGTCAAACCCAGTAACTATAATGTAAATTTAAACCAAAGTCTTTATTCACTCACAGGGAATAGATTGAATAAAGGATTCACCTGTAAATAATATAAATGATATATCAATATATCTTTTACCAGAAATCATAATTACCCCTTTGTGTTGTTTAATAATTATCCATGTTCATAGCAAAAATACATATTTTCATTTATTTATCTTTCAACACATCCTATTATCCTCAGGTGTGAATAAAAATGTTATTCTAAGTATTTCATAAAGTGGTTGACTTCATTTTCTTCTAAAATTTCTGAAAATCCTACATTTTTCAATAGGCCTCCAGTTCTGGCTCTCACTTGCGCCATGACTTGACCTGGAGTATAGAACGCAATGGTTTTGACCTTTTTTTAATTTGACCTCAAATTAACTCAATTCCTTTTTTATTATTTATCAGTCTATGGTAAAAAAAAATGGGTAACTATTCAAACATGTGGATCCAATAAAGTGTTTACAGTAATAAATCTGATTTATTTTTTTATTTGTTTTATTTTATTTTTTTAAATCCTTTCAAAACATGACAGTCTACATTTCTGGTACAGAACTGAAGTTAGCAGATATAAATTAAGATAAGTTCCCATGAGAGGGAAAAAAAACAAAAACAAAAAAAACCCATATCTTCCATAATCAGTTATTCTAACTTTGTCCAGTCACTGTGGCAAAACTGCTTTGACCTAAAGGGGTTTACCTTGTGTAAAAAAAAAAAAAAAAAAAAAAAGGATGTAGATTCAATTCTTGTTGGATGCAGAATTTTTCTTTTATTATAACTTTTCAGTTTAGGCCAGTTGTCGTTATTTTCACAGTTGAATAAAATAAGTAGAAAGTGATATCAGTTCAAAGACATTTACTCACTAAAAATGTTTATAGTAAGATTTAAGTTTGTTATCCAGTTCATACTCTTTCCTGATTTTTTGAACAGGAGTAGAAGGTTTATCCCTTGTTTCCTCTTTAGGATTGGGTTTCCACTTCCTTCTAAAGTCTACTTCAACTCTATACTTCTAACATCTCCTCCTAAAACTCTCAACTTTTATTTACTATTGAATTACTTTTTTATTTTATCAATATGAGTAGATAGGTTCATATCCTCCCGGTCTTTTGAACAGGATTAGAAGGTTTATCCTTGTTTTTACTCTTTTAGGATTGGGTCTGTGGCTACTTCTAAAGTTAAAATATTTGACAATACCAATATACTGCACCATGAAAATAATAAACAAAAACTTCAATTTCTTGAGGCCCTCTATATCAAAAGCAACCAACACTCAACAAAATTTATTACAAGAGTAGTAGCAATGTTTTAAAATGCTTTTCACCAACATTTAATGTTTTTTTTGCATTTTTACCGTCCCTGATTAGCTCCCTTATATTGAGACACTTGTTAACAAAAAATGTCATAGTTACAATGTATAAATTAAAAACTTTTTAAATAATTATAACAGTGTGTTCACAAAAATCCCCATCACAGCAATCAGAATAAGTTTGTCTTTGCAATTCTCCTGCTGATGAACTTGGTGGAGATCGAAAGAACTTTGGTTAACAGAAACTATGGCACGCTCCTTGATGAATTTCAACTTATCTAGAAACTAGAGAAGTAGAAAGGATTATTAGAAAAAATGAATAATATAGACATATATGTCTGTTATTTAATGAAACCTGTTTGAAGTACATGGCTCACTGTAGCTTCACTTTTTCTTTATTTGTGAATTGTCATGTTGTCTTAGGAAAGTAATAGATTGTTTTTTTTTTTTTTTTTTTTTTTTTTTTTTGTTGCTTACTTCACAGTTCTGAATTTATAGTCTACTAGTTTCGACCCAAGGCTAGAGAGTACTATTTAACACATGTCTGAGAGAGAAGTATTTACTTCATATTTTACTTGTGGCCAATGTTTCTAAATAGGTTAATTTATTATTTCTTTATGATTGAAAGGTAAAGATTTATAGTAGATGGTTTTTATTTACTTGTGATTTTTTTTTCTGTCTTTTTATTTATGTTTTGTTTTGTTTTATATAGATAATTGTTTTGTTTTATAATTAAATTTTTTTGATAATTTTATATATAGATAATTGTTTTGTTTTTATATAGATAATTGTTTTGTTTTATATAGATAATTGTTTTGTTTTATATAGATAATTGTTTTGTTTTATATAGATAATTGTTTTTTGTTTTATATAGATAATTTTGTTTTTTTATATAGATAATTGTTTTGTTTTATATAGTTAATTGTTTTGTTTTATAATAATGTTTTGTTTTATATAGATAATTGTTTTGTTTTATATAATTGTTTTGTTTTTATATATAATTGTTTTGTTTTATATAGATAATTGTTTTGTTTTTATATAGATAATTGTTTTGTTTTATATAGATAATTGTTTTGTTTTATATAGATAATTGTTTTGTTTTATATAGATAATTGTTTTGTTTTATATAGATAATTGTTTTGTTTTATATAGATAATTGTTTTGTTTTATATAGATAATTGTTTTGTTTTTTATATAGATAATTGTTTTATATAGATAATTGTTTTGTTTTATATAGATAATTGTTTTTTTTTATATAGATAATTGTTTTGTTTTATATAGATAATTGTTTTGTTTTATATAGATAATTGGGGTGGCATGGGAGAGAAAACAGCTGAAATGAATTGTGGGAAGAGAAATAACAATAGACTTTGAATGAAGATCAAAGAATTACTTTTTTTCCTAATAAAAGATGTCTGATTCATAGTCAACAATTTTGTCTGGATATTCAGGTCAAACTGGCTAAGGTGTTGCTTTTTATGTGTGTATATACTTACAGAAGTAGATCAATAAGTCTATAGTCAATATAGTCACAAGATGAATTTTGATGTTAAATTTTCACTGTATAATATTTGTCACTGGATTAAATGCATTAACAAGAAAGGACCTTAAGCTATTGTTGATGTCTGTCTGTAATTATACATTTGAGGATGCATTTCCTGACCCAATAAGCCTTTTTGTACCAAAATTAGGTAAAACTAAGAGCGTTTTACCACACCCTTGCATTATATATATATATATATATATATGCATGCTATCCTTCACAGGTAGCTTAACTTGGGGCTTCATGCATAATCTTCAGGTAGTGGGTAGTCTTACCATTGCATAATTTAAATTTTATGTAATGGTCATTTGGCTACCAGCATCTGACGATTGCTTTGTTCATGAAACTCTGAGTCCTATTACAGATGAGGGAATATATATATATATATATATATATATATATATATATATATATATATATATATATATATATTATTTATTTAAAATATGATTCCAAATCGCTACATAAGAGGTCTCATGTTTCAAAACAAGAGCCGAAAACTTCAATATAATCCTTTAAATTAAATTGAGTTGAAAGTAAAATGGGCTCGTTCCATCTTCAAGCGAAATTTTTGTTGGAATAACGTATATCTGAAATTTACTTGTTTTAAAATTAAAATCAAAATCCCCATGGTAACAGCTATGGTGAATTGTCTAAATTGGGTAGGCGAGTGTAGGGTGTTTATAATAAGTAGCGGTATAGAGATACTTTCAAGATGTCAAGTCGGGGGAAAGGTGGGGTGTCAAAAAATGAAACGGAAGATGTATTGGCCATCGTCTAGTTTGCTTCTCTATGGAGATTTATTTATTTATTTTATTTTATTATGAAAAAAATTTGCATATAAAATAAAACTTTCGTAACGTTTGTTTTTTTTTTCACGACTTCATAAAAGGTTATCTTATATGTATTGTAAAATATTTAAACTACTAATTTAGGCTATGGATTATGAAGTAAATTATGTTGTATGCATGTTTGTAGTTAATTATTCCTACTATGAATCTGATGATTGGGCTATTTGTTAAACAAGTTATATCAATTTTTTTTATCTAATAATTCAAACCAAAATGTAAATATCATCAATTTTTTAAACATGAGACCTCTTATGTAATATATTTGGAATCATATTTTAAATAAATAATTATTTATGCTATACTTTCATATCGATCACACTTTTTTTTTTTTTTTTTTTAAAATAATAACTAAAATACTATATACTTTGGAATATTTACCTAATACAACAAAAAACTATTTTCTATATATTTTCATATATATGTATATATAAACTCTGTATATTGCACACTATTTTATTACCACTGGCATTCTTGTGTATGTGATATGTGTGTAATATATATATATATATATATATAAGCATCTCTCGTTAATGCACATGTTTAGTCACAACATTAACAGACCCAGTCCTAATAGATGAATGTCAACGAAAATTTTATACATTTTGTCTTACAATTTTCCTCACTATAAAACTATATTATGTTATAAATAAATATTTTTTTTTATATGCATAAACATGAGATGCTTTACTGTATATTCTATAATAAATTTTATATATATATATATATATATATATATATATATATATATATATATATATATAAATAGTTATCAAACAAAAAAAAAAAAATCGTAAACAAAATAAATCAGGAAAATTTTGCCAAAACTTTCCCTGACGATCCGTTTAGGATGAAATTTTAGGTTTGTCTGGCTCACTAGGTTTATCTAGGTCTGCTCTACGGTTGTATTGAGCTCTTTTTGTTAGTTAGTTGTTACTCGTATCGGGTTTTTTTCTTTGGGCTTCAGACCTGCATCTGTAAAAGATTTTTTTTTTGTTGGCAGAAGTTCATGTTTGTAGCTCTTTCTTTTTTTAAAACCTTTTTCCCTCGAGATTGATTTGATTATTAGCAAATCAAAAAATTTGAGGTTTTTTGTAAAAGGAGTCTAGTTATATATATATATATATATATATATATATATATATATATATATATATAATATATAATATATGTCATAGAATTTTAGATTACAAATTTATGACCTGTGTCTGCTATTCCACAACCGTTATCATCACATAGCAAATTTCAATTTTACAATTGACTCATTTGGTACCTGTCATTTTGTTAAGGGCAAGATGATCAAATTCTAAACTCAATATAACTTTAAATACAGGTGTCATTAAAATGAATTCAAATTGTTGCAAATTTTAGCTTCTACTTTTTCCTGTCACCTAAGTGTTGTTAACAGACAAGGCAATCAGCTTTTGTAACAAAGATATTCAATTTCATTTAAATTGTACATGCGCACATTTATATTTTAATTCTGTTATAAATAGAATATTTTAAAGATTTTTTTTTTTTTAATTTCACATTTTTAGATCAGTTATTGAACAATTTCCAAAAAGTGAAACCTAATATTTTTATTTTTTATTTATTTTTTTATTTTTTTGCTAACTTTGATTTTATTGTCCAGACTTAGTGGGAAGGGAATGTATTATACCATTATCTTTTTATAATACACTAGCAGCATTACCCAGCGTTGCCTGGGTTTTTTCAAAAAAGATCACAAACCTCATCTGAAAGTTTAAAAACAACCTGACTAATGGAAATTCCCATTTAAACATATATATATATATATATATATATATATATATATATTTATATATATATATATTTATTCAATGACCCTGGATTTCATTTGAGTTTTAGTGACCATCAGACAACTTCGGTCACTAAAAGCTGAAACCCAGGGTCAAAAACTTTTATCTATCCAACCAAATATTTAGTTCTATCTCTGATATTGAGTGCTTTCTAATAAGTACTATTTATATAATATATAAATAATTATACACACATACATACACACACACATATATATATATATAATAAGTAATTTTTTTTTTTTTTTTTTTTTTTTTTTTTTTTATCTTTTCAAAATACTAATATTTTTACATTTCTCATTGTTTAAAATTGTAATAAGAAATTTTCATTACATTGTACATTAGTTGTACTATCATGTTTTTTACCTTTTTGGGTGGGTAATGGATAGTGGCTTGAAATTACTGATTAGAGAACAGTACAAATTGCAGTTGAATTTGTTACATTTCACTTGGGTACAAATGCCATTTGGAAAGTTATGAATCTTTCTCTACCTTCAGCAATGGGTTAAATAATAGAACTTATTTGAAAAAAAATCATTATTCTCCAAAAATTAATATTCACTTTTTTTGAAGGTATGGCTGGTTTAGTCTCTTCTAATTATGGATTTTGTATAGGTAATTTCATGTAGGTGTTTTTGTTTGTTTTTTGTTTTTGTTTCTTTACACACTGAAATTTTTTTTTTTTTTTATTTTTTTTTTTTTTTTTTAGATAAAGATTCTTTTGGAATATACTAAATAGACATGTCAAATCATGTTATTGTTGTTCTTGACAATTGCTTTTAATTGCATAATATAAAATAATAAAGAACATGGATAAAAAGTTGTTTAATGTTGGTCCTAAGTTGGTGGTTCCCAAACTTTTTATTCTGGGCTGCATTTTCAGAATGCAAATTTGCTCATGCTTCACCAAATTTTATGTGATAAAAAGTACATTTAAAAATAAAAAAGGAGGTTAAAGGGAGATAACTGCGGATTTGAAGTCAGAACATTATGATTGATAACTTCTCTTCCAATTTGTAGACCCTAGTTACTATATTTTTAATAACTGATATAATGCAAAAATATCACAATGATAAAATCAGTCAATAATTATTTATATTGGGACTTTCATTGATTTCAATTTGTCTTTTTCATAGTTAAGATAAACATCCAACTGAATTTATTTGGAGTTTGTAATTTTTCCATATAGCAAATCTTTTTTTTTTTTTTTGCTTCATCCATATATATATATATATATATATATATATATATATATATATATATATAAAATGGCCTTTTTTTAATTGAAGCATTTTTCATCTTAGTTGTCCATTCTTTTAAACTTTTTGGACTGGTACTACACAATTATAAACAGAACTTGACCAAATAACAAACTACATCTCTTGGAGACTTTCAACAGCAGCCATAACTAAAATGGGTAGCATATGTAAATCAGAAAACAACAATCAAGCTGTTAATAATCAATGTTATTCAAGTCAATATTCCAGACTTTTCCAAACAAAACTTAGGGAGGAAGATAAGTTACTGGATTTGAAAAAACTATTTTCCTGGAAAAAAAAAAAAAAAATTATTTTAACAGATTTTATAAATTTCAACCAACTGTTGTACTGGCTATTTCGTCTGAATGCTGATATCTCTATGAAATGGCTCTAATTACAATTTTTATTAGAACAGATACTACACTTTGATCCAAGCTTTATGCCCAGGGAGTGAAAAAAAAATTCTAGCTAAAGTAGCATTATCTACTTAGTCAACAAATGCTGGAAGTTTTCTTATAAAGAAACAGCTAATATCACCATTTATCATATGTTTCAACTTTGTGGAAAGTTTGAATTTAAGCCTCTATTTATTTATCACTGCATTACATATGATATTTCAATATTGTCACATGTATGACAAAAGAAATAAAATAAAGGGAATTGCAGAATACAAACTATAATTTTAGTGATTATAGTCCGTGTTAAAAAGCAAAGGATTACTACAAAATAACTTAATTTGGGAGTTGCTGTGTTTTGGGGGCATAGTTTACATGTCTACCATCAGAGAATGGTAGTAAACAGACAGCTCCATGTCAGATTTCTGCAAAAACTGACTTTGCCAATGAACTTGCTTAATTTTAATGTCAACCAATGAATACAAAAAGCTAGATAAGATTTGCACCCCCAACTTGTAAGTCCGTCCGACCACATCGAATGACCCAGAATTAGAAGTTTTAGTTCTAGAAAATAAATTCTTTTAATAATATCAATCAAATAACAGATTATTGCAAAGTGAGGTACTTAATAACTGAAAAGTCAATGAAATTTTAGAAATGTAGAAAGTAATATGTATGCTATAGTTATATAGAAAAATACAGACCAATAATGGATCTTTGAGGAGTAAGGTAAGATGCTTGTTGTAGATTCAGTGTCTATTGGAAAGTATAGGGAGTACTATGTAGGCAAGAGATACAGTACCTCTGTATAGGAAGGTACTGTGTGACAATAGCTTACTGTGGATAGAAAGAATCATACATTGATAGGTGGCTTACTTTCCAGTTTTGTGATTTTACAGTTGGAATGGTTAGATGTAACTGCAAGTTCTATGCAAACAATTTCTTCTCATACTTCTCACTTGTGGAAATGTTACTGCGGTATACTAGTATGTTTGTGTAAAATTTATGGGCTCCTGGAATATTTATCAAACAAACATTGGTGGACTCTGTGAGTCCACATAAAAGTAATCCATAAAATAAATGAAAATGCATGTTATAGCAAAAGGGATTGCATGTGTAGACAATTGTAATGAAAGGAAAAAAAAACATTGAAACAAATTATAAAATTGTGTGTGTGTCAGTTGGAGAAAAATGAATGTGCCTTGTTGGAAACATTCCTATGTATATGTAACTACATCCGAATGTCGCTAAAAAGAGGATGAGAGAGAATATGATTGCCTAATTATAGGCTTAAAGAGCATCCCCTAGCAGACATTTTGGCAAAGTGAAGTGGGTTAACCCAACTTCTTCTTGTTTTCCAACTTTGATCTGCAAAAATTTAAATACAATGTCAATCATTACTTTATATCTTAATTCCTGTTCTTTTATTGTCCTCTCTTCTTAATGTTCATTTACTCATTCTTTCACTTGGTAACCTCTTGCATCTTAGTGACTCTATTGCCTTGCTAATGATTAAAATTTAAAATATTTGTACCAATTCCTAATTTTTCCTTTTTTTTTTTTTTTTTTTTATTATACTGATGGTGAATATTCTATTTTTTGTTTTAGAAATTGTAATGACCGCCAGTCGCAGAGATGACTGTGCAATGATTCGTCTGGAACGAAAATGCCATGGTGAAATTGATTTCAGTCAAGTGCACTTTATTGGTGGAGGTCCTTACAAAGGAATTATGGTAAACAAAACGGCATCTAGTGAGTAAATCTCTGTCCATTTTATTTTTTGTATTCATTATTAACTGTTTTATTATTTAATATCTATTTATTGAATTATGAGGGAACAATCCAAAATTAATGACTCCTATTTATTTTCATATGGAAGTGACAAAATACAGGAAGAGTAATTTTCAACTAGAAAAAGCTGTTTTACAACAAAATGCATTTCATTTCCCATATTGCTGAACTTCAATAATTTAAATATCTGTAAAAAAATAAGCATTCAGCAAGTGTTGAATGTCAGTGTATGCAATTTTTTCTTCAGAGATCTCTGGGGCACACCACAGATTTATATACCAATTCATGTCACACTGTTTTGCCAAACTTCTGCTCAGCCATTATCAGTAGCAGTTATGAGCTATTGACAGGAAGGTTCATCCTGTGATATCATACCAATATCTACCTCTGATATCATCAAAATTAAGTTAAAATCATTTGGCTTCAGTGAAGTTAAAATCGTTGCTATGTGAGCTATACTTGTAGGAATGTTCATGTTACCAGTTGTTTCTCACTTTGAAGCACAATTTCATGTGTCATATTCACAATACACATAATTCTTTCAAATTTTTGAAGACACACAATCTGTTTTTCTCCTCAAATAGAGGTAATTGTGCAAAATCTGAACATGTCTACTTCCATGGCATAACGTTTGTAATGGACTCTCATTATACTCAACCTTATTGAAATATGCATCACTGTTTAAAACTCACTGGTATGAGCATTACCATGTCACAATATGATTTAAAAAAATTGTAAATTTTATTATATATTTTAAAAAAACTTTTTTAATCATTTCACCCCAGGCAAGGGGGTAACATAGAGTGAAAGTGAGAGAAAAATTGTGTATAGAGGGAATGAGGAAGAGATAAAAAAAATGAATGGTGGTTCAAGACATCAGAAGATGGCGATTGATGTTGCATTTAATTTTTTAAAGATTGTAGTTATCAGGGAAGCAAATAAACGGAAAGGAATTCCACAGGTGATAAGTGCAAGAAAAGAAGCTGCTGGAGTAGAAGTAGCAGCTACATTTAACTATTTCAATGGTAAAAGGGTAGGACCTAGATACAGATTTAGTAGCATGCTTAAATTTGTCATTGAGACAACAAGGAAAAAAATCTCAACAGAACAGAAGCCATGGAAATATTTATAGAAAAGACAGAGGGAAGCCACATGACATCTATGAGAAAGTGATTGGAATTGAGATGTCAGTTCAGGATCAATTAAGCTGCAGACTGTCATAGTTGCTCTATGTTAAGGACAATGTTCTTTAGGGTGTTACTATTTTATTTTTTATCAGTGTATTTGCTGTTAAAAATAAAAATACAACAAAAGATTCTATATAGTGGTTACTATGATAACCATTCTTATGAATGACAAGTCTCATGGGAAGAGATTAAGTGTTTAGTAAGTAACTAGCAAAACCAGTACAAGGTTTTGTTTAAACAACTCCACCAATGATATTGATGAAATTGTATTGATTTATACTTCAATAGATAAATTCTTATGAATGACGAATCTCATGGGAGGCGATTAAGTGTTGACGTTGGAGTAACCAGAAAAACCAGTGCAAAGTATTGTTTAAACAACTCTGCCAATGATATTGATAAGATTGTATTGATTTATAGATCTTATGTTCTTATTGTCCATTTCCTGAGAGAAAAAGAAAATATCCTCTTCACTAACAAAAAAAAAAAAAAGTGAAAAATTGATCCTACTAAAGGAACACTTGTACCAAGTTTTGTCTGTTTAACCCTTTAAGCCCTGACCACTGCTTTACTGGTGGTAATAAAAAATGACGTAATGCCTGACCACTGGTTGAACATTGGCTAACCACTTGTAATTATCTTTATATTTACTGTGAAACATTACATAACAATTATTTGTGAATTTTGACTCAAGAGCTCAGGCAGGTTTTAAAATTGTTCAGGAACACAGGGCTCAAGGGGTTAATGAATGATTGTGGTCATAATCAGAAAATTATTTTTAATCATATTTTTATAAAGTTATATTGTGTTAGTATCTTCATTCTTGTTGTTTTTATCAAGATCGATTTTATCACTTGTGGAATATTTTCATCATTCAAAACTTTAAGTATTATCTACATTTTCGTGTTTTTTTATTAAAATATTTTTAATTGTATGAATTTCTTCATGCATATCTTGCAACCAGTGGTAATTAAAATCACTTAGTATTTATCTTTTCTTTTCTTTTTTTTTTTTTAATCTTGCTAATAAGGACACAAAACAGAATTGAATGTCTGTCTGGTGCTTACAAAGAAGCTATAAGTCAAAACTACTAAATTTATCATTTTAGTAAATTATGTAGACTTTATAGAACATAAAATATTATAAAATATATTTATGAATAAAAGATTTAATTTTTCTCTTATTCTGCAGACCATATACATTTATTTATTTATTTATTTTATTTTATTTTTTTTTTTTTTTTTTTAAGCATTTCACCCCAAGCAAGGCAGAAAGCCACTAGGACACAAGGGGTTACAGAAAATTTGGAGCAAGATCAGATAGGAGTGATAGAAGAAAGGATGAGAAGAGTAGTGGATAGATCAAAGCAATTGGAGATACAGAGGCCAGTGAGAGAGAGAGTAATGGAAACCCCTTCCTAAACAAGAAACAAGGCCTCTACTCATGTCCAAGAGAAGGGGGAGGAGTGTTGACTGGGCGGTAGGAAAGCCTACCTACTCCTATTACATATAACACATACAACAACAACAAAAACAGAGGTAACGATGAGAGGGGAGGTAATTTGCAAAGAGTCCTGGATGACACTTGCATTTACCCTTTTCAACATTAAGTTAACCTTAACTTAGTATAAGTCCCATTGTCTATTCTAAAAGAAATTAAGAAAATAAGGTTATCTGGATTTATTGCCATGTCATAATAAATGCCCCAACCATGTGGCAGCGAGTGTGCCCCAACATACATAGCAGCAGTGTGCATTGACATATTTGGCCATATCTTGGTTTCTTCCTCATGATAAGTGAATGTACAGCTTCTTCTTAAATCCAAGCATTGACCTGGTGGGGGGGATATCAACGGACCTGTCCACCGCCTCACCAAATAGCGGGCTTGGGAGGCATTCTATAAAAAATTACGCAACAACAGGAGAGAAAGAATGGTACAAAAATGCCAAGTTCAGAAAATTTTATCAAGCAAGAATAGTTGGCTACTAAATCGTGAGAATACTGACGAGACACTTTTGCATCTAGCCAAAGACATTCAATTTTCCCTTTTTTTTCTGATTTTTCTTTCGAAACGGGACCATCAGATAGGTTAGAATGATTAGGACAAAATGTGTTACTATGGGCAAACACATTGACATCTGAGAAACGTTGAAATGAGTTAAAAACAACAATGATAAAGATATTAGTCTGTATAATCTTGTGAATGTCTGTATTTTAATTTGAAACTTTAGATAAACTATAATAATGCAGGATTCTGGCCAGAATGTCCTCAAAACAATAATAATGATACTAATCTGGAAAATTTATTCAATAATCCAGAAGAGGTGCTTATGCCTTTGACCTTGTCAGACTATGCTAAACTTACTTCAAGAATATTTTGTTATAGTGACAAAACTTGTATGTCATCTTGATCGTAACTGGGTGTCTAGTACTTGTGATCTTGTGCCAGACATAGCTAAGCTTAATATGAAAACGTGCAATACCACAAAATAAGACTTTACAAACTTATCTAGCTGGCTGTAACTCTTGTGCAAAGTTGAATTTATAGTTGGACACTCCCATTACTGTCATGTGGATTTTGTAGGTTTTTGCATTTAGCATTGTACAGGATATAATTTGGGTATTGGAGTTTGAAACTGTCTTAATGTATTTTTCTTTCTCAGAGAGGAATTTGATGCTGTAATTTTTTATTTTTATTTTTTATTTTTATTTTTTTGACCTAAGTACTTTTGACCTTTTTCTAAGATCATCTTCAGTGGTAAATTACAAAAACATGCTGTTGAAATTGCAATAACATGCTGTTGAAATTGCAATAAAATCTGAAAAAGCTATAACAGAGCACATTTGTGTTTTTAAAAATTACTAGGACAATGGAATGCAGATTTTATTGCCTTTACAACAGCTCATTTTTCTTTCTAATTCACCCATGATGATCTTATAAAAGGTCAAAAGTATTTGGGTTAAAAAAAAAACAAAAACTATGGCATCTTCCTTGATGAATTTTATATCAACATCAAGCAAGTGATTAGGCAAATGGAAAGGATCATTTATAAAAATAAGTAGACACAATATGTCTATTATTCAATGAAACCTGTTTGAATATTGTATTTTATATATACATATTTTATTATTCAAATTTGAATAATTGTATATCAATTTCAATTAAATTAAACCAATGCTATTTAATAGAAAGATTTTCTATAAAAGTATGTCTTCTCTTTGCAGATCTTGAAGAAGTAGAAGCACCTGAAGGTCGTCTTGAATTCCTTGTTTATCTTAGTGATAATGATCATGACAGTCTTTCAGTTCAGGTAAATGATGGCCTCTTTCCATTGACATTCTTTTAGATTTTACTGATTAATTTTTAAAAAGATTTTTATGGAAACTGAAAACTTCAGAACCATCAATTCAACTAGTAGAAGAAATAAATATTAATAGATGTAAAATACAAAAGTAAAACTTCACAAAACCGAAAAATATTTTACGTTGTACTTAAAAGCTTGTTGGCTTTTATTGCATTTCACATAGTCTTGTGAGTTTTTTTTTAGTTTTTTTAATGAAATATACTTAATGTTTGATTCAAGGTAATTTTGTTAATATTGTGCATTTTTTGGCAGCAAGTTTCATTGAAGACAATTGACAAATCTGTCTATTTCTGAGATGAGGTATTATGTACTAAATTTACATTATTTGGACTATTGTCCTCATCTTTGTTGCCATATTTATCATGTTTCGGCCATGGTTGGAATGCCGAACTGAACCCTTTATTTTGCTTGCTGGGATAGACTGTTCTAGTTCCACGTGCCATGTCTAATGGATGTTAGTTATCAGTTTTCTCCTGTTAATTTCCCTCTCCAAGTTCTCCACAAGGATACATGGTACAGTAGGTTAAGGATAATTATAATTTTTATTTATTTTAATGAAATATGTAGATTTTCTTATATACTATACACACATACAAACATGGTGAAATTGGAATATTTAACTTAAGGAAATTTGATTTGAAAATTAGCATTCATTGTTTTTTTTTATCTTGGCTTGAACATATAATACTACAGCTTAACAAAAATTACCAATTATTTTTATTTTTTGAATTCATTTTATATTTATTCATTAATTTTTTTTATTTTATCAAATATTGTGACATTTTAAAATTATTTGCTTGAATTGAAAAGTTGTTAGATAATGAAGATGAGGGAAGACTATGCACAATGAAGATTCATTTGGTAGATCTCCAATTACCAATGAATAGTAAATAGTGTGGGTGAGACTGAGACCTATAAAAAACAAAAAAATTTTTATTGAACTTTTTTAGCAATAAAAAAAAAAAAATTTTTTTTCTCAAAAGTTTTTTTTTTTTATTTAAATAAATAAATATATCTATGTATTTAAATATAAATAAAATATTTTATTTTACAAAAATTTTATATGAAATGTTATGTATTTTTGCTTTGTCTATGATAATGTAAAAAAAAAAAAAAAAAAAAAAAAATTTATTTGAACATTACTTTTTTCAAAATTTTTTTTTCTTTTAATTGGCTCCCTTAAATGTTTTCTTTCTTCCAATTGACTTTTATTTGAATATTTCAATTTTTATATAGTTAATTTTATGTATTTATATTTTCTAATAAACAAAAAAAAAAAATATTCAAATTCCATTTTAGTTTAAGATTTGTATATTAAATCTTTCAAAAAAAATAGTCAATTAATTTTTAATATTTTTAAAATTCCTTTGAAAAATTTTTTTTTTTTATTTAGACAAAAACTTAAGTTTAAGATGATATTCACCATTTTTAATAATTTTTTTATTTGTATGCATGTGCTATAAAACTATTTATCTCATAGGAAAAATATGATTTTCTAACTTAAATAAGTTAATTTGTTTTTGAAACTAGCTTTGAATAAATTTTTTGTTCAACACCATCAGATCTGATTTTGATTCAAATTCAAATTGTATATAATTTATATTTCATTTTAATCAAAAAAAAAATTAAAACATTTAAAATTAATTTAAATTATTCTATTTTTTTATTCACAAATAAGTTTTTCTAAGATTTCTCCTTTCTTTGCAATCTTGTCAATCTTTTTTTATAATTTTTTTTTTATTTTATCCATCTATTTTTGTCTTAAATGGTTTTATATTCAATGGAAAATGATATTTAACTCTTGAATTTTAAAATTCATTTTAAAACTGGAAAAATTATATTTAAATTTAATTTTTATATATGTAAAATTTTAAATCAAAATAAATTTGAATTTTGAAAAAAATGTTCATATAAATATAATTTATCATTGTTTATAATTATTTCATAATTTGATTTAAATTACAAAAAATTTTCTTAAAAATTTATGAACAATTTTTTAATAAAATATTTGATTTAAATGTTATACATTTTAATAAAATCAAAATATCAAAATTTATAAGCAAATCAAATTGTTTTTACAAAAAGAATATTTCCAACCATTAATGTACTAATTCATTCCATCAATCATTGAAAATATTTCAACAATTTAACCTTCAACAAGTTTCAAAATAAAATATTTTTTAACTTAAATAATTAAAATTTAAAAACAAGATAAATCTTCTTAAATATTTTAATAACTTTTTTTTGATCCTAGAACAAAACCATGTTTTGAAAATTTTAAACATTTTTTTAATATTTTATTTCTTCCAAAAAAAAATTTAAATTTTTTTATTAAAAAAAAAAAACTTTTCTCAATTTTTTTTCTTTTTTCATTTTTAAGAAAAGAATGTAGCTTTTTTTACAAAATTTCAAATTTTTTTTAAATTAATTTCATGAAAAGTCAATTGAATGAAAAAATTTATTTCAAATTTTCAAATTTGAAATTTTTTTTTTGGTTTATTCACTTTTTTTTATCATTTTTTTTTTGTTGATTTTAAAAATTTTTTTTAAAATAAAAGATCATTTTTCATTTTTTTAAAAAAATTGTTTAAAAAAAAAAATAATAAATATTAATTTTCCCAATATTTTTTTAATTATCAATTTTAAAAATTAAACTTTTTGAAAAAAAATTTTTTTTTTTATTCAAAAATCAGATCAAAAACATTTTTATTTTGTCTTTTATTCAAATTTTTTTTCAATAAAAACCCATTTATGTTTTTTTTAATAAATTTAATCAAAAGAAAATGCATAAATATTTTTTTATTTTTCAAAATAATTTTTGTCATTTTAAAAATATTTTTGTCGTTTTTTTTTATGAAAAATCCACACAATTTTTTTTTTTTCAAAATGATTTCAAATTTTTGATTTAAAAAAATTGACTAAAAAAATGTTTTTAAAAACTTTAATTTTGACCCAGAAATAAGAATCTTTTTTTTTTTGAAAATCAAAAATTAAAATTTCAAATGCAAAAAAAATTTTTCAATAAAATTTAGGAATTTAAAACATCTTTCCTTTTTTTTTTTAATAGAAATGGTTTCTATATATGTATATATATATATATATATATATATATATTGAGAATAAATGTTTTTATAAAATTTAATAAAAAAATTTATAAAATTCAGTATACTAATAAATATAATAAAAAAAAGAAATTTTTTTAATATATATAAATATATAAAATATTATTTATTTATTTTGGATCCCTTTTAAGACAATTCCAATGTATTTTATAAAAAATAAAAATGTCAGTATATCTTATTTTATATTAAAAAAAAAATTTTTGATATTTGAATTTTTCATATTAAATTTTTAGCCATTGTATTAACATAGTCAGAAATTACAAATGTAAATTTTAACCTATATTTTTACTTTAATCTTAAATTAGATTTGTATCCTGATTCGTCAAAATGAAAAAAAATTATTTTAAAATTTTGTATGGAATGTTTTCTCATTCAATTAAACTATATAATACTATTTAACAGTTACAAAAGAAATAATTTTTTTTAAAATATTCAACATTTTATGAGAGTTTAAACAAAAGTTTTAATTATAAAGTTAGGATTTTTAAAAAACAAAAAAATTTCTTTTTTTGATGAAAACACATTTTTAAATATAATATTATCTCTATTTTTTGAGCAAATTTAAAAAACTTGCTTGTCAACTGTTGGATTATAAATTGTTTGTTTTTTTTAGATTATATATATAATATATATATAAGTAAAATCTTTTTTTAAACAAATAAATCAATAATTCAAAAAATTTTTGAAGAAAAGAATCATGTTATATTTCTTTTAGCATGAATAGATTTGCTATATTTTATTTTTGTATTTATGTATTTAATACAAAAATTTACATGAAAACATTAAAAATCATTTAAAAAAAAAATATGAATTGATCAAATTTTTGGGAAATTATCATTACAGTGTTTCATGTTAATTTAGGCATTTGAAGGTAAAAAAAAAAAGGAAAATTTTAAATATATTATAAAATATTATATTTATAAAAAAAAAAAAAATTTTATGATTTTTGCATCTTCCCAAAAATTCAATAAAAAATATATTAAATTTAAATATAATAAATATATTTTTTCCTTGGGAATGTATTTTAGCAACAAAATATATATAAAAATAAACTAACATTTTATATTAATAAATTTTCCTTTGTATAAAAAAATTTCATTGAATTAAAAAAAATTAATTAATTTTGAAAATTGTTAGAATTTAAAAATATTTATAAATTTCAAAAAAAATCATGTTGATGAAAAATAATTTGGATTCTTTTTCTACGCAAAAAATAAAACAATTTTAAATTTATTTGTACATTTAAAAATTTATCCCATAAATATAGCATATCTTGAGAATATATTTCAATATATATATATTTATATATATATATATATATATATATAGGATGCGATGGATAAATTGTCATCTAAATTAAGCAAAAATGAAAATAATACTGACATCTCATTTTAACAGATATATTTACCAAAATTACACAAAAATATCTTGAAATACTAAAGAGTAAATTTATTCAATAAAATCACCATTGGCTTCAACCACGGCCTCCAGATGACTTCAGAATCTCCTGCAACTCTTCTGGACAATCTCCTTGTTTAAGTTGGTGAATGCTGCCATAATCCTTGCCTTCAGTTCATCTTTGGTGTTACAAGGAGTTTTGTTGGTCTCTCACTCAACTGCACCCCACACATAATAATCAAGGGGGTTGCAGTCTGGGGAGTTAGGTGGCCAGATATAAGGAGTGATGTGGTTGCAGAAATTGTCTGACAGCCATGACTGGGTTCTCCTGCTTGTGTGGCATGGTGCAGAGTCCTGTTGCCAGACATAGGATCTTCCAGCAGCCACCCTCTTGACCCAGGGCAGCACTACCTCATGTTGAGTCTGAGGCCCTCACCAAAAATTCAGGAGTTCTTTTCTTATCAGAATCATCAGAGTGATTTTCACTCCTGCCACCCTTCATAATCACCATTAGACTCATCCAACTCTTTCTGAATCCTCTGCACTGTCCTCAGATTGACACCCAAACACTCTGAAATGTTTGTATTGGAGCTTCCAGGCAGTGAATGCCAAGCAGTACAGCATGCCATTTCCAAATTTCTGGCAGAGTGAATTGCATCATGGTGCTTTTTTTCTCACAGATGGTGCCCAACTGACCCTACTATACTGTGCAGTCAACAAAAAAAAAAAACAATGCACATGTATTGAAATTAAAAAATATAAAATGGTTGCAATTTATCCATCATGCATATATAAAATATATATATTTATTATATTTTGATATAGATGTTTATTTAAATTTTATGAATTTAAATTTTTTCAATAATTAAATTTTTTTTTGCAAAATTTTTTTTTTAATTAAAATACATGATAAACAATTATTTTTTATTTATTTATTGTAAAAAAAATTTATTCATTTTGATTTTTAAATATATTTATGAATTTTTTATTGAAAAAAAAAAAAAAAAAAATTATTTCAGATTATATAAATTAACAGTTCCAAAACAATATGAATGTTTGATTTTTTAAATAAATTTTTTTATGAAATTTATATTTTTTTTTTTTATTTATAAAACTTTGACTAATAGATAAATATCCTGTTTTTTGGTTTTTTATTCAGGCAAAAAATTTTAAAATTGAAATTAAATTTTCAAAAATTTTTTTTCAAAATTGGTGTGTTTTTTTAAATTTTTATTTTCATTTTCTTAAATTTTTAATCTTATAAAAATTCAATTCATTTTATTTTAATGATTTTTTTGAAAAAAAAAAAATTTAAAAAAAATGAAATTTATTGAATTATAGAGGTTTAAAAAAAGTTTTTTTTTTTTTTTTTTCTTTTTCATTTTTTTTTTTTTTTTTAATTGAATACATGTTTATTTATTTATATATATTATCTAATAAAATCAAATAAAAAATCTATGGATATATTTTTATAAATTTTTTTATCCCTTTTATTATGTCATTTTTATATTTTTTATATATATATTTTGTTATTTAGTTTTTATATTAATATTTTATATTTTAAACATGAATTTATTTTTTCAAAATTTAGTAAAAATGTTTTAAAGTTTTTTTAAAAATTGGATTTTAATTTTTTTTTTCACTTTCAATATATTTAAAAAAATTGGTTTTTTTATAATGAAAACCATTTTTTTTAAAAAGGTGAATAAATTTTTTCTGTGCAGGTGATTAAATTAAATAAAATTAAAATTTTAATTTTTCATTTTTTGTTCCAAATTTTATTTTTTGATATATTTAGACTTTTAAATTGGTGAAAAAAATGAAAAAAATTGAATTGTTATGATAAAATTTAAAAACAAAATAATTTTTTTTTTTAAATAACAATGTAATAGAATTAATAAAAATTTTTAAAAAATTAATTATAGGTTTTCAAAATTTCTTATACTTTTTAATTAAAAGGAAATTTTTTTTGTTTTTTTTTTTAAAATCAATTAAATTTAAAAAAATTTATTTAAATTTTTTTTTTTTTTGATGAAATTTTAAATGATTTTTTAATTTATTTATTATAATAATTAAATTTTTTTTTTTGTTTTTATTTTTGAAACAATTCTTAATTACTGACAATAAAAAAAAACTTTTAAATATTTTTATTAATTTGGTATGTATATTTATTTTTTTTTTTCTTGTTGATCATGTTTTGTTCCCTGAATTTAAAATTTTAAATATCAATAAAACACTGGATTATCCTATATTAATTTGAAATCTATTTATATATATATATATATTATTTAAACTTTTTTTTTAAATTTGTAGATCTGATATTATTAAATTTGATTGTTTGTTAAATTCAATGTAATCTAATTATGGGATATTTAAATATTAAAATTTTATTAAACAAAAATTAATTGAATTATAACTTAAATATCCTGTTTGAGTTCTAAATGATTCTATCAGTAGAATTTGTAAATTTGAAATATATAAAAAAGTTTTCATTCAAAATATAATTTCATTTTTTAATTTTTTTTATATGATTTTCAAAAAAATAAAGATTTTTCTGTTAATAAATTATTATAAAATTGTATGTTTTTGGTCTATTTTTTTTTTTAAATATTATATGTTTGATTTATATTGAAAATAATTTTGATCCTCCTTGGGATTAAAAATATTTTTTCTTTCAGTTTTTTTAATTATAATATATATATATATTATATATATATATATATATGCCATATATATATATATTTTTAATTTTCAAATATTTATTTATTAAACACAAAATAAATTTCAACTTTATTTTTTTTTTTTTTTTTTTTTTTTTTTTGTTTTGATTTTGTTTTTTTATTTTAAAAAATTTATTTATTTTTTTATAAAAATATTTAATATGTTTTAATTATGTAAAATTCAAATCCAAAATAAAAAAAAAGAAAATAATTTTTTCTTTTTGACGTTTTTTGATTTAAAAGTTTTTTGAAGGGTAAACATTTAAAATTTGAGAAATAAAATCATTAAAATTAAAAATTATAATTCAAACAAATTCAGACCTTCAAAGTTCTTTATTTTCATGTTTTTAATTTTCTTGTAACACATGACATTATTAAAATTGGATAATTAATAAATTTTTTATAAATTATTGATTTTGTTTATTAAGATTTATGAAATTTTTAATTTGATTTTCAATATTTTTGGAAAGATTTTTTTTATAAACATTTGAAGGAAACTTCAAAATTTTAAATTTTTTCAGAAAAAAAGATTTAATATAAATCTAACAGTTATTTTTTAAATATTTTATTAATTATTATATTTATTTAAATTTTATTATATTAATAAAATTTTATTTAATATATTTTTACAATTATATTATTTGATAAATTATTTATATTTTTTTAAATTATTATATTTTTAATTTTTTTTTTATTGTTTTATTTTTTTTTTAAAATTAAAATATTTAATTTAATATTTATATTTTTTTTTTATTAAATAGGATATTTATTTATATTTTAAAAGATAATTTTTTTAAGATTAATTTTATTTATTTTAATATTTTTTTTTAAAAAAGTTCATATTTGATATTTATTATTTTTCATTTTTTTTTTTTAAATTATTTAAATTTATTTAAATTTTAAATTTAAAATTTTTTTTTTTTTTTTTTTGATTTATTTTTTTTTTTTTTAGATATTTATTTAATTTAAATTTTATTTTTTAAATTTTTTACATTTTTTTTTTTTCATTTAAAATTTTTTTTCTTTTATAAAGCCAAACTAAATTTTAAAAATCAAAAAAAAATTTTTTTTTATTATATTTTGTTTTTTACTTAAAAAAATAAATTTTTTTAAATTTTGAACAAAATAATCAGTAAATAACTATTTTTTATTTTATATAAAATTATTTTATTTGATTTTTTTTGTTTTAATTAAAAATGATTATATTTCAATTTTTTAAAAAATTTTATATTATAATTTTTAAAAAGTTTATTTTTTTATTTATAAATTTAATTTTAAAAAAAAATATTTTTTAATTGTTATTTATTTATATTTTATATTTCTTATTATATTTGATTTAATTTAATTTTTATTATTTGTTTTTCTAGATTTAAAAAAAAAAATTATTTCAATTTATTTGACTTTTAATCTTTTTTTTTTGAAAAACAACTGTTGTTAATATTAAAATGTTAAAAAATGGGAAATGAAGAAAATTTTTTTAAGATGAAAATTTGTTTGAATCAATTTTAATTAAGAACAGTTTAACAATAAACCATTTAACAATTTTAAAAAAAGATTTTATATAAAGGGTTAATTTTTTCTTAATAATTTTAAATAAAAGCCAAATACAAATATTTTTTTTACTTGGAAAAATATTAATGAAAAACCATATATATAAATTCCCAAGATGATAAATCCAGGTAGAACTTTTATTAGGATATCCCAAAATTTAATATTAAAAAATTTTAACAAATTAAATTGGAATCTAATTTTGAATATTATGCAATTCATATATATTTAAATTCAAAAATATTTTTTCAAAATTGAGTTGAAGATAAACAGAACTAATATTTTTAATATATATGAATTTGAAACTTTTTCCTTTTTCACAAAAATATTATTTTATGTATAATGATTTAACCATATTTTTAAATTGATTAAATTTATAATATTTATTCTGTAAATTTAAATTGTGGCAATTAGATTAATTAGCATCTTTTATGTTAAAAAAAAAAAATTATTTAAAAAAAATATATATATATATATATATATATATATATATATATATATATTTAAAATTTAAATTTACAATTTTAAATAACAATTTCATCCCAACTTGATTGTTTGTTTTCTTGAACATTTTAAATTTTTTATATTAAAATTTTAATATTGAATACTATATATAAAATCTTGAGTTATATATAATTTAAGAAACATCAGATATTTTATATATAGTAATCAATATTAAAAATCTTAAAAAAATAGTGTTATAATATGGAAAGGTTACTTCAAAGTTGGGATAAAATTCATATTTAGAAATGAAGTAATCTTTTCATATTATTATTTTTATATACAAGAAACAGCAGATATTTTTAATGGTTAGTATTAAAAATAGTGTTAATATTATATGAAAGGATTATTTAACTTTGATGTTGGGATAAAATTGATAAAATATTTAATCTTTTTTCACACACATGAACACACAATAATTACACACACACACACGTGTGTCCTTGTGTATAATGAGAAATTTTGAAGGAAAATTAAATGCAAAATGAGGATTTTATTCTGATTTGAAATGGCAAGATTGCAAATGCACTCAAGTTTACTCAGTTTATTTATATTTTGATTTTACTTTTTTAAATGCATTTTTTTTTCTCTTAATAAAAGACAATATTTTTTATTTTCATAGTTTACTAATATAGACATATAATAGTCATATGAAACAAAAAAGTATGATAGATTAATATCTTGAAATGGATATGTCTACTTAGCATCTTTCCCCGACCAAATAACTTGAAATGGAAATAAGAAACACACAATGGCTAAACATCCAATTTATTTCTATTCTTTAATATTTTGAAAAATTAAATATTCTTGTAAAATATATGTATGACATAGAGATTTTAATGGTTATGGTAGATCTTTTTCAAAACAGAAATAAAATAGAATGGCTTAATTTGGTTGTATTTTTGTCAAAAATGAATTTATTCTGTTTTTGTAGCTTCAGAAACTGTTTATTATACTAATCATAATAACCTATATGAATTTCAGAGACTTCACACTTGAGTATTAAAAGATTGAAAATGCATCAACAAGATTTTAAATTTTAAAAACCAGTCTGACCCTATCTTTGTCTGATAGCCTCTGAAATAATTAATGTTTTTTTTTTTTTTTTTTTTTCTGTTTCATCAAGACCGGATGTATAATTGTTTTTTTCCAAAAGTTTTTCAATGTGTTCAAAGTAATCCCCTTTCAGTAAAATCTCATGGAGTCCATAAATAAATTCTATAACTGAATATTCTTTTAATTTGACAAACTTCTCTCATGTTTTTCCATTATGTATTGTATCCAAGATTTTAATAAACTCATTGTGAGATATTCATCTATATTTTTTCCTTTTTTCCATTTTTTTTTTTTTATCCATCTTTTTGCCATTTTTAATAATAATTTTTTTTTACCTATTTATCCACCGTTGCCATTTTTTCTGTTGCCATTTTTACCTAAATTCAGTCATAATATACACAAGAAAATATGGTATAATAACACTAATAATTCAACTACACAGACACAAATAAGGACTGGATAAATCACAAGGGAATACAATTTTTCTAAATTAAATGTTTTTAAAATGTGTATTAAATACTTACAGTGCATATAAAATATTTAATAACTTTTTTTGTGTGTTAAATTATGTGAAACTGTTCTATACATGACATCACTTATAAACACACTTGTTTCAAATTTTAAATATAATGTTCCAAAATACGTGGGGATCAGGTAATATATTGATATGTATTTGTTACTTGATTTATTCACAATGCAAATATTATATATATATATATATATATATATATATATATATATATATATCAGTTTGTTTTTTTTTGGTTTCTTTTTTCATACTTGCATAACTTAAAAAAAAAATCTGTATTTAACAAAGTCCTGTTCAAATACACACGTTCTCCAAATCAGAAACTGGTTTCTTGATTTAACCCTTGACCTTTCCAGTTCTTAATCTTTTTTTGAACCTAACTGACATTTTTTTTTTTTTTTTTTTTTAATATAATATTTGTTTATTATAACTCCCTTACAAAGTGTAAAAGTAAGGAAAAATTTTACTATAATATTTTTTAATATGTTTTTTGTATTTTTTTAGAAACCAAGATATCTGATTTTTATTTGGCCTGAAAATCATGCAATTTTACATATGATTTTTTGGATATATAATCAAGGATTCATAAGCAGTTTTTTACATTTTCATTTTAGTAAATTTTTTCCATCTTAATTTTTTTAATAAAATTTTTACTCATTTGGGGGAAAGTAATAATTGTTTTTTTTAAAAAAAAAAAAAAATTTTTGAGTTTATATAATTTTTACAACCTATTTTTTTACATATGAATGAGGAATAATAAAAATGGAGGTTGGAAATGAAATATCAACAAAATAAAATATAGCATTTTTTAGGTAAACCACTTTAAAATAATATTTTCCCTTTTACAATAGTTTTTATTTTAACATTTACACAATTTAACCTATTTTACATTCATAGGTTTTTATATATAACAATCTTTTAAATGCCTTGAGGTTTCTTTATGTATTCCTTGTGGCAATTATAAGGTTTTTAAATTCCATCTAAGTTTTTAGGGTAATATTTTGTATTCAAAATTCTTATTTTAAAAATTTAAATAATTTTATTTATATTTTTATGGAAAATTTTCAAAACGGAAATTGACATATTAAAAATAAACTAATACATTTTTCCTTTTTTAAAAATAAGTTCAAACTTTTTCATTAACTTTTCGTTGAAACAATTTCCTAATTGCTTTCCTGACCCTTTTTCTTAACCTCTTCAATCTAGTAATAATCATTTTTTTAATGGGATATCTTCATAAACTGGACCCCATACTATCACCTCCAATGCAAATCCAGGAGTAAAAAAAAACCTTTATGCGCGCTTGACCCTTGAACCTTATATTTAAATAAGTTTTAAAAAAAAAAGTAGTTATTTTAGAATGGAATATATTTTGGTTCATTGGGTTTGTCAGAATTATGTCAAATTCTACTTTGAAATATTTTGGTAAAATTTTTTTTCATATATTGAATAGGAAATAATTAATTTATTGGAAATATCTTAAAATATTTTAATATTTTTTCCTCTTCATGTAAATACTGAGGGCTGCAAATTCTGAGTGCACTTAAATAAAATCTGATAAATTTCTGGATTTTATTTTATAGTGAGAATAGTAATTTATGATTATTTTCATTAGTTGCTTTGCAATGGAATTTAGTTTTAGGCTATTGTAATTACAGTGTAACATAATATTTAGGAAATGTAAAGTATTGTTTGTTTCTGCTTCATAAATGAATTCTAATGTGTTTTGAATTTTTTTTGTCTATGGTTATTAAAAGTAATTTTGTTTTGATATATTATCAATTCAAATGTACATGTAAAACTTTTATATGTAGGATGTGATGGGTAAATTGTCGCCATTTTATATTTTTACTTTTGCATAGATATGTTTGGTCTTGATTTTGTTGGCTGCACAGTATAGTAGGGTCAGTTGGGCACCATCTGTGAGAAAAAGTGCACCATGATGTAATTCACTCCACCAGAAATTTGAGAAATGGCATGCTGTAACTGACTTGCATTCATGTTGTTCAATAGCTCCAATATGGACATTTCAGATGTTTGGATGTCAATCTGAGGAAGTGATTCATTTGAAAAGAGTTGGATGAGTCTAATGGTGATTATGAAAGGATTTGAAGTGATCACTTACTGATGATTCATTATGCCTCCATTCATCTTCTCACAGAGCCTCAGATTCAACACAAGTGAATTTGATCAAATGCCTTTGGAAGGTAGCTGCTGCTTAAGACATATGTCTGGCAACAAAACTCTGCACCATGCTGCACAAACAAGAGAATCCAGTTGATTAAATCAGACAATTTTGCAACCACATCAATCAAGTATCTGGTCACAAACTTAAAGACTGCAAATTCCTCTTATTATGTGGGGCTGTAGTTGAGTGAGAGATAAACAAAACACTTTGTAACACCAAAGATGAACTGATGTAAAGATTATGACAGCATTTGCCAGCTTAAACAAGGAGACATCCAGAAGAATTGCAGGAGATTCTGAAGTTGTCTGGAAGCTGTAGTTGAAGCCAATGGTGATTTTTTTTTTTTTTTTTTTTTTTTTAATACATTTTGGTTCTGTAGTTCTTTCAAGATATTTTTGGTAAATATATCTTTTAAAATTAGATGTCAATGGTTATTTGAATTTTTTTTGAAATGTAGAAAAAATATCCATTGTACCCCTACATATAAATTTGTAGATATACATGATAAATAAAACATGTATAAAATTTATTATTTCTTGATTATATATTTATCAATAATAAAAATATCAATCCCTGAAATGTTTTTGTTTCAAAATTTTATTGAATTCACAATAGTAGATGTTTAAAATTTGTTTTATTAATTACATGTAATTGACTAATATCTTGTTCGAGGATTATTCTCTACTAGAGCACCTATCCAATCCCTATTTTGACTCTTGCTCAGGCACATTTGTTTGTTTGGCATATCCCATGAAACAACCTGTGGTTTATACTGCAATTATGCCTTAGACCTTAGTTACAGTTTCTGGGAAGGTGAATGTGTTACCTAGCATGATCTACAAAGACAGGACAATCAAACCCTCAGTCACGATGACTTGTGACTTTGTGCTAGCACAGATATCCCCGACACCAAGGGTTCTGTCTACCCAATTTCATTCACAAGGCTCAAGTCAACCCGTGGTGTGGTTTTGGCCACAAAGCTGATGCATGCTGGTTCATCCCCACTCCAGACTGATATCATCAGAGAGCCTGCTTCCTGACAAATCGACCATGATGAGATTTGAACCTGAGTCTCATGGTCAGAAAGTGAACATTCTAACCACTTGGCCATGTGCATATATATATATATATATATATATATAATAAAAAAAAAAAAAAAAAATAAAACTCCATCCTATATGTACATGATCATTCATTTCTATGTGGGTGTTAATGTAATCCTGATTATTTTCATTTTACTTGCCTATCCTTGAAAATACCTTTCCACCTTTTTATCTTCAACTTGTTTTCCATGTCTGGTCACCTACACTCCTAATTATAGTGGTATACAATACCTCACCGAGAATATTTTCAAACAAAACCTGTCTTGTCCCTATGGCCTTATTGACTTATCAAATTTATTGTATGAAAATTAAAAATTATCCTTTTGATAAAGTTTATCAATATTGATTACAATATTTGCACATCTGTGTGTGTGTTAAAAAAAAAAAAAAGCATAGATTCATAATGATAGGTGTAAGAGCATATGTCAAGGAAATATTTTTTTTCATCAATTTGATTAAAAGAAAAAGTACACATAGATTATTTTCTTTCTGTGTTTATTTATTGCCATCATCATCATAACATTATCTACATGTAGAAAGGATGAAAGCAACTATAAAAAACATCCTTGTAGCTAATCAATATTTGATTAACAATCAAGTCTCCTTGATTTGGTTAATATTTCCATGTTTAATGCCATCATCCTTATAACATTATCTACGTCTAGAAAGGATGAAAGCAACTATGAAAAACATCCTTGTAGCTAATCAATATTTGATTAACAATCAAGTCTCCTTGATTTGGTTAATATTTCCATGTTTATTGCCATCATCATCATAACATTATCTACATGTAGAAAGGATGAAAGCAACTATAAAAAACATCCTTGTAGCTAATCAATATTTGATTAACAATCAAGTCTCCTTAATTTGGTTAATATTTCCATGTTTATTGCCATCATCCTCATAACATTATCTACATCTATAAAGGATGAAAGCAACTATGAAAAACATCCTTGTAGCTAATCAATATTTGATTAACAATCAAGTCTCCTTAATTTGGTTAATATTTCCATGTTTATTGCCATCATCCTCATAACATTATCTACATCTAGAAAGGATGAAAGCAACTATGAAAAAACATCCTTGTAGCTAATCAATATTTGATTAACAATCAAGTCTCCTTTGATTTGGTTAATATTTCCATGTTTATTGCCATCATCCTTATAACATTATCTACATCTAGAAAGGATGAAAGCAACTATGAAAACATCCTTGTAGCTAATCAATATTTGATTAACAATCAAGTCTCCTTAATTTGGTTAATATTTCCATGTTTAATGCCATCATCCTCATAACATTTTCACATCTAGAAAGGATGAAAGCAACTATGAAAAAAATTCCTTGTAGCTAATCAATATTTGATTAACAATCAAGTCTCCTTAATTTGTTAATATTTCCATGTTTAATGCCATCATCCTCATAACATTTTCTACATCTAGAAAGGATGAAAGCAACTATGAAAAAAAACATCCTTGTAGCTAATCAATATTTGATTAACAATCAAGTCTCCTTAATTTGGTTAATATTTCCATGTTTATTGCCATCATCCTTCAACATTATCTACATGTTAGAAAGGATGAAAGAAACTATGAAAAACATCCTTGAAGCTAATCAATATTTGATTAACAATCAAGTCTCCTTAATTTGGTTAATATTTCCATGTTTAATGCCATCATCCTCATAACATTTTCTACATCTAGAAAGGATGAAAGCAACTATGAAAAACATCCTTGTAGCTAATCAATATTTGATTAACAATCAAGTCTCCTTGATTTGGTTAATATTTCCATGTTTATTGCCATCATCCTTATAACATTATCTACGTCTAGAAAGGATGAAAGCAACTATGAAAAACATCCTTGTAGCTAATCAATATTTGATTAACAATCAAGTCTCCTTGATTTGGTTAATATTTCCATATTTATTGCCATCATCATCATAACATTATCTACATTTAGAAAGGATGAAAGCAACTATGAACATGAAGTAACATCACAAAACATAAACCATATAATCTTGATGATACTTAAAATTGCTCCAAGAAACTTGTTACCATGACAGCTGCTCTAGCTGACTGAGCTACAAAGAACTTTATGGTTGGCAAATGATCAAGTCTAAAAATTTATCTCAGTAGATTGGCACAATATTTGAAATTATGTACACTAGTCTTGTGATGAGTAAAAATGAGTTTTTTTTATATTAGCTGAAACATTGTCAGCTATTAAGTTTTGACTAGTACTTTTATAGTAATAAATGTAATGAATTTTGCTTGAATGTCTTATATTAGGAACTTGAAAAATTTTGTCTAGAAATTATTTCAGCTTAAATTTAGTTGCTTGCCATTACATTTTTTAAAAATTAATAAAATATGAATTTAAGTTGAAAGAAATAATAGTGAAATTAATAATAGTTTACTTATTACTTCACTAAAGAAATTCTCAGGGAGAATAAGAAATAAATAGTAATTGGAAATTAATAATGGTTGACAATGCTTTATCCAAAAAAAAAAAAAATCAAAATGGTATTTTATTTGGATGTATATAATATATATACTTGTTTATCTGATACCCTTTCCAGTCCTACCATATATATATATATATATATATATATATATATATATATATATATATATATATATATTAAAATAAAATCTTATTCAATCTGTAATTTTATTGTTTTGTGGATGGTATGAAAAAGACATAACAGGTGAAAAAATAGTAAAATTAGAAATCTGTTGAGTGAAATGAAAACTTCTTTTGCAGTGTTATCAACCTTTGTAAGTTTGTATGTATGTATGTAATGTATGTATGTATGTATGTAATCTGGAAGACAGCAATTATTCTGACAGATTTTCCCTATGATGATAGTTTTTTATATATATATATTCTCATAAACAAAAGTATATTCATTTTTTAAAATTTTTGTTAGTGATGTTCATCCTGTAAAAGGCTCAAGAGCCACTTGAGGTAGAGGGTTACAGAGTAAGAGGCAAAGATTATGCAGATATGTGTGTAAGATAACTCTAGGCTTGAACAGGTTAGATTGTAGTGATTGGGGGAAGTGTTCTCTTGGGAGTCATCCCCAAAAGGAAATATTTTGAATTATTGAAATGCTTGAGAATTTTTTCTCATCCAGGGGATATGAAGGGAATGAGGATTATCCACTACAATCTGTTTGGCCTGGTGGGTCTTAACTCTGCAGGTTAGGACTGATTCATCTGAGTGCTCTTTAAGGACACTGTAATACTATATAATGAAATAAGGACACTGTAATACTATATAGATATAGTATATAAAATACTCTTGTACTTATAATACGTAAAAATTGAAATATTGTTTACACACACACATTTACTGTGTGTGTGTGTGTGTGTAAATTATCACCATTTTATATTTTTTAATTTTGCCCATGTGTGTTTATTTTTGATTTTGTCAACTGCACAATATAGTAGGGTCAGTTGGGCACCATCTGTGAGAAAAAGACCACCATGATGCAATTCACTATGCCAGAGTTTTGGAAACTGTTTACCATTGGTACCAGAAACTCCAATATGAATATTTCAGTGTTTTGGTTGTCAATCTGAGGATAATGCAGAAGATTTGGAAAGAGTTGGATTTCGGAGTGATCACTAGTGATGATGTTATGCCTTCATTCATCTTATCCAGAGAGCCTCAGACTCAATACAGTGGCCTAAATCAGGTGCCTTGAGGAGGTAGTACTGCCCTGGGTCAAGAGGGTGGCTACTGGAAGACCATGTCTGGCAACAGGACTCTGTGTCATGACACACAAACAGGAGAACCCAGTCATGGCTGTAAGACTATCTCCGCACCCACATCACAAATTAAATCTAACCACCTAACTCCCCAGACTGCACCACATTGTGTGGGGCACAGTTGAGCAAAAGGCAAACAAAACTTTGTAAC
Source organism: Acanthosepion pharaonis (assembly GCA_903632075.3). Classification (NCBI taxonomy): domain Eukaryota; kingdom Metazoa; phylum Mollusca; class Cephalopoda; order Sepiida; family Sepiidae; genus Acanthosepion; species Acanthosepion pharaonis. Next base: position 395,376 of record CAHIKZ030001427.1, on the reverse strand, counting down.
ACCAAAGATGAACTGATGGCAAGGATTATAGCAGAATTCAACCTCTTTAAACAGAAGAGTTACAGTAGATTCCATTTGTCTGGAAGTTGTGGTTGAAGTTTTTTTTTTTTTTTTTTTTTTTTTTTTTTGAAAAATTTACTCTTTAGTATTTCAAGATATTTTTTTGTCATTTTGGTAAATATATGTTAAAAATGATATCAATGTTGTTTTCATTTTTTGGGTAATTTAATCAAATTTATCCATTGCATCATATATGTAAATGCATATATATATATATATATATATATATATATATATATATAATATTTGTTAGTGTTTTCGTTTAATGTATATCTTTTTCTGATGCAGCAAAAGATAGATTTATGGTTACATTTGG